>BHFT01063930.1:0-16783 GCA_004320025.1 Laticauda laticaudata
TCCTGGGAGACAGAAAGTAAATTTACTAAACTAACAAAGTGATCTGTGATATAATTTTTGACAATAGCCACAGATTACAGGTTAGGCTACAAAACCAGGCTCCTCTGGTTGAGCCACTAATAGATATTTGTAAGACTCTTTCTCAATAAAGCACAAAGTGCGTGTTATTTATGAACAGTTACCTTTCCATATCATGTTTTGTATAATAGAGGCACGGTAACCATTGCCTACTTTCTCTCCAAAGAGAGACAGAGACAGGAGGAGACGGTGAATGTCATCAAGGAGGCACATACCCAGTCGGGTGGGATTGCCATGCGGTGTAACAACCGGTCGGTCCTTCATCCACAGCTGCCTGGAGTAGAAACGATACCTGTCCACGCCAACAAGTGGAACTATGTGATCCTATAACCTAATTTCTCAGGAGGTCTTTGTCTGTAATTTAACAAAAACTCACTACACTCTATACCACATCAGACAAAACAGCTTTCACCAATAATAGCAAGCAACAGGCTAATCTTGGCCCTAGTATTAGCAAACAATTCGATTTGCAACCCAGGGAGTGAAAATACGTAATTTTACTCGACCTTCTATGCCATGATACATAGCCTTTGGCGAGCAAGGTTCTGATAGGCTCAAAAGCAGTAAGAACCTGAAGTAAGATAAGAAGCATGAGTTTTGAAGTTTCTCTTTAAGCCACCAATCCATTAGATTCCATATGGATGCCATCAGCATATATTATGTTGATCACTTAAATGAAGGAGACTTAACATGTACTAGGTATAATAACATATGTCAGTAGATCTGCTCATAATTAAGACATGTGCTTTGTTTGAGAAGAAACACAGTTGTTCAGCTCACAGGCCAAGCATGTTTCAGGTTCCACGTAGGGGAACAAAGACCTGGGAAATTGGATCACTAGGCGCACAAGCTGCTTAGGAAAAGCAAAGGTTTATTAGATGACAAACGAGGAGTCACAATGCCTATGTGACCTTCTTGTAGGGAAAGACACTATAGGTGTCGCACAAGAATGCTGAAGTCCCTGGCTCATGCCCTCTCTTTAGGTCTTTTGAATTTTTATCACTGGGTCAAAAACAGAGAATAGTAGTGTCTTGAGCGTTGTTTACTGAGCTTCCAAAGTCATAGAATAGGCCAACCGCGCTTTTTAGGAGAATGCTCTGTAGTGTCTAAATTGGTTGCCAACTTGGTGGGTGTGCAATGAGGGCAATTAAATGGCTCGTGGCCCATGTAAGGAGGTAGACTACTTTCGTGTTTATGTATAATTAGACTCTGGCCCTCATGCAGTGGCTCGGCTATTCATTATATGGCACCATTTAACAAAGAGACAGGGAGGTTTGAGTTTCTGCTCTTACAATGTAGTTTCATCTTATCTCTTTTGGGGAAATATTCTGCCTTTTTGATATATATCTGCCTAAAAATTCATTTTTCTAGGAGAAAGGTGGGGTTTTAAAAACTTCAGCGAAGTTTAGAGCGCACTCAATCAGGAATCCATTCTGATTTACATAAAGTTTTGTTCTTCGCGACTGGCTTTCATCTTTTTATGGTTCGTTCTAGCTTGTCTCTGAGCTTTAAAGCGCTTCAGGATTGACTGCATCCTCATTTCTGAAATCTGACAGGCCGGTTTCTCTACCTGCCAGCCAACCTTCTGAGAAAGATGACCATGTTCTTAGCTGCCGCACTATTTCCTCCATGCGATGGCAGAGAGTCAAGTCTATAATGCTTAGGGCGAATAATCTTCGATAGTGCTTTCCTCTGTTGCAACACAAATTTGAAGTCTGAACAAAGTGAATTTGCCCAAAGTAGACTGTTTCAGAGGAATCGTTTCAAAGTTGAGTTGCTTGGGGGGAATTTTAATTTTAAAAACAATTTGCATAAATCACAGCAATAAAAACACACACCCAATATCCCAAACAATAGGCTGCTTATTACAAATAGAAAGCATACTGTATTTGACTGGTACTCAAAAATCGGAGAGAGCGATGCATCTCACCCCTAAATTATATAAAATGGCAAAAATTTTACCAACACGATTTTTTTCGTCTTGCTTATTATATAGTCTACATCTGGTTGCAAAAAGGGCACTTTTTTGAGCGCATAAATTGAACAAGGTCTGAAGCTGAATAATATAAAGGTATGAAGCTGAACTATTTGTCCTTTAGATTCTGGTATAAGCCATTAACGGAGATTTCAGATTGTGCTCAGGAGTAGTGTGTTGCACCTCAGCTATAAATAACACTAATAAAGCTAGAGCATATGATGTGCCTTTTTGTGGTAATCATACTTAGTCGAAAGTAATCGTAAATCTAAATAGTTAAAGCAAACGAATATGGTAGCTTCTTCACATTTCTGTTTCATTCTCACAAAAGAAAGTTTTGGTAGTTTTTCTGTTTTTCTAAGAGCTTAGAGGAGCAATAAAAAATATTATGCTAGTGGGCTATGGGATCTGTCAAAAGAAATTTTCCACAAAATAACTTTTATGATGAAGAATTAAAATTTCATTCTAAGTACACAGAAAGAACCTGATTGGGTTGAAACTTACTTCTACGCTAAAACAGTCATCACGGCAATGAACACTAAGTCGAATAAAGGTGTAAAATGGTTTCTGGCTCTTAAGAGCGGTACAATGGAGTCACCATCTCACATTATCAAGTCCCGGAGACGTCTTACACTGAATGAGAAACAATAACTCCGCGGATGGTACGAGATTTCATGTGGCATAATGACAATGACTCAATGCCAAAGGTGCTGGAACTGTACCTTCCACCAAGTGGTTCCTATTTTTCTAAGGTCGTCCTCTAACACGCTAGGGTTGCTGCAGAGCTAAGGAGACTAGTAAAGGGACATGTCACGTGCTGTTACGTGTGTTTTCGATTCACTACTTGTCACAATTGGCGACCTTTTCACACCGCAGTATCATACCTCACTGTTTTAAGCCACTGTGAGTCACCCACGTCCTCAAGGCATATAATAGTTCTCTGGCAACCGAATCTCGTGTACATATCCAGGTGGTTCTGACTAGATCTATTAGCACAAGTGTCTCTTTCAAAGATTTTTTGAAAACCAACCCTAAATCTGGGTTGGAGGATATGTGTGTTCGAGGTATCGGCAAATGGAAAAAAGAAGTTGCTTGACGGAATTGGTTTACAGTTCTGCGAGGTAAGGAGGAAAAAACGTTACGTCCAAAAACATTTCTCAGGGACACTCTACCCTCAAATGCAATTGACCAGTAGTGCTGCTTCTGCCAAAGCCACTGGAAGATAGTCGTCTCACTTTGCATTAATGCGCATCTTACTTTGGACCATTAACTTAAAATATGTAAATGGATGGTTATAAAAATTCCACACGGATGCTGCGCAGAGCCTTGGCTGCGATAGAAGTGATACACCTCCTTTGAACTATTTTTTCTGATATCAAATATTCGTCAATTTGTGGAGAGTATAATAATTTACTCTATTCGGATGTTCTTCATATCATAATAAGCTAGATAGCAAGTCTTCATTTAGTAGTTCAGTCTTGTGAGCTCGAAATTCAATCATTGATGTAAGATAAGTGCAGTGGAATTTCTTGGTCCTGTGGGGAGCGGAGAGATACATATTTACTGAGTTCGCACGTCACTTTATGTCATTCCCATCTTGGCTCTTGCTGGCATCTGCCACTTAAAGGCTCATGAAGTTTCTACTTTCTGTCTTTAAAGATGATTAGGGGTGTCCATAATGGCTGCCTTGGTGCAGGCAAGTATTATGGGATTTTTTTAGGTGAACAATCTCTTCTTTACTCTCTTACATCTGTATCGCATTTCAGATAAATATAAATATAACATTTATTCTAATAAAGAGAATAAGGCCCAAACAAATCTAATATGTCTTTTGATGAGAGAATAGAAATAGATTATCGGGAAGAAATATGTCTTCCTCTTGCTGGACTTTTCCAATAATATTTTGAGATGCTCATGTCCAGTGAAACAGTGCTGTGATGTGTCAGTGAAAAGATAAATACTTGCTCATGTTCTTCAGTTTCATTTCTGTTCTTTCATACACACTAGAAATTTCCAAGAAATCATCAGAGTGGTCATTCTGAAAACTACACCTTGCTCTTCTTCGGAGAAAACTATTGCTGGAAAATCTCTAAGTCAACAAAAATTATGCTGTTTTTCAGTCATGACCAGGATGGCTTACAACTATGCAGCATTTAATATTACTTCATAACCGGTTAGGGGCGATCGATCTGTTTGTATTGATGATTACACCATTATTATCTTAGCAATATTAGTTTAGATATAAGTTTTAATTTTTGGTAGATATTTTCCCATAATAGTAGCATGGAACATTGCAATTTCAATAGTCTCGACTTCAGACAGTGCTTGGAAAAAATTCACCTTCTTAAAAAATATTACATGTGCTTTCCTAGTTTCAGTATCAAACATATGAAATATAACTATTCCTGATTTACCAAGATGTTCTATATGCAGTGTTTAATCCTAGGTACTGTTCTGATAATTGGGACATGCTGAAATGTACAGAGAGTGGTCGATTGGTATTATCTTGGATACTCAATTCCTGTATGTGCCTTGCTGAGAACAGGTGAAAGGGCGGCAATTAAAGACAATGCTCCCATTCAGGAACTTGACAGCAAGCACGGCCAGCCTGTATATAAACGGCTGGGCTGCGCTGGCACAGCAAAAACTGTTCCTATTCTGACTTCTGTCTTTGATTGATAACAAAACTTTTGTGGTTGTAGGAAACTCACGGTCTAAACAGAAACATACCCGTATGTGTCTTTTCAATTATAAAACAACTAAGATTCGCAGCAAGGTAACTGCAAATATTTCGATCGTATGTAAATTCCTCTGTATATGTTGTCATTCCATTTGGGAGTGGATTAATTTGAACTCTAAAATTTTTACGTTTAGAAAAGCGACATTCTGTTAAGCGCATTATAGTATAACAGCTCTAATTATTTTAATATAGTCTATGAGCTAATTGCCACATAAGTGAGTCATGGCTATAACTACATTTACATATCGATTATCGAGTGAGATAGAGGGTTGTTCATAGTATAGTTTGGGATTCTCAGACAATATTTTATCTACGTAAACTTTGTCGGTACTACTGTGGGCAAGGTGGCAATTTCCTTGTGATGGCATGGGCTTTGTGTTGGGACATAGGCAGAAGTAAGTGGTAGAGATATTATAAGTATCCACGCACAGTTCCCACCCCTACTCAGAGAGGGTGAAGGTTTTTTGAATAGAAATCCATTCTTCTCGCCACCACTTACGGCATTCATGCATTATCCAGCTCGCTGGATTCTCCTGTCAGGACTAACAAAGAAGACCCAGGCTGAGATCTACGTGGTAACTCATTGGAGGCGAGAATAGATCTAGTTGGTGGGCCCCAGATCCCAAGTTGAGGTGGTATTAATAGCCGAGTTTCGTTCGAGCTTATTCTTTCTGCAGTTGGCTTGGTCGGCCTATTTTGTCATGCCCAATACCCATTTCCGCTAGGCTCCCCTTCATTATTATGGTCTAATCAACAGTGCTGCCAAATGGTTTCAGGGTTTCTTCCACACAACTCGGTCAGGGAATTAACTGATATATCGCCGCATTAACTTCTGTTGTACTTTTAATAACCCATCACTGACCAAAGGTTTCTAAAGTACAAGGTTCCTCAGTAAAAGATGCTTACTATAGGGCAGTGCAATGCATGTCCAGCAAAAAATATCTGAGTGAACCTTTCAATGTCTATCCAGTAGCGCATTAGTGAGTTATATTACAGGTTCTAACGCTGTGGTCAATCTGCCTGTTGAGCCCGCCCAAATTATAAATGAATTAGAGTGGGAAATTGAATCTCTCTTCCAGGCAGGTGGTGGCGCAAGTAATACTACAAGGAGATCCGAAATTCAACAGATCTTGTGCTTGTCATACTCTGAGACAAGTAGAGCAGGGATATATATGTACGTAAATGTGCGTTATTAAAACATAATCGGCCGTGATTTGGGGAAGTTAAACTAAAAAAAAAATTTATTTGAGGGAAATGGTGATAGTGTATATGGTGTATAGGGAAAGGCAACAATGCACATAAGGGAGTCTATTGCAACAATAAATAAGACAGTTGCACCAAGCGTGTAACTGAGAATTATTTTTTTAAATTAAACTCTTGGTTATCAAGCACTGTTCACAATGTCACTGGATATGACAGAGGTTGTAGGAAACTGAAAATGAGGCAATGGTAGTGTTTCTGTTCGTATCTTTCATAATTTAATTAATATTTATTTTATGATTGCATTTTGCCTTAATCTCCTAACTAATTATAAAATCTAATAGATATAGATTGTAAGGTTGGTGTGACACAATACACTCTTTCATTTTGACTTTCTATACCTTGGTACAGCTTTCCAGCTCAATCACTGTCTGCCTGTCACTCATTATCCCCTTCCTCTCTGTGTACCTCTTGCTCACCTTAATTGATATTGCAAGATCAGTGGTGTGATATCAATTACTTTTTATTGCTAACTGTATTTAGGTTTTCTGTGATATGTGGGATACATGGTTGTGTATTGGTTGTTAGGTCTTGGTAATTGTGGTGTGATGTCTTAGGGTGAAGGATACGATTAAAGTCTCTATATTCTCAACCCCTACTTTGGGGTGATAATAGTTACTTTGTAAAAATCCCATTTATTCCCTATTTTCACTTAACCATATAAATGTTCTAGTATTTTCACAAGCGTTCGGATTCCCACTGTGCATGGGCTAAGGCAAAGAAGAAGACCTCTACGGATCATGTCATCTGGGACTTGGAAGAAATGCGTACTCAGGGACCCATCAATACAATGACGTCCTGATTGAGCAGAGACTGTAATGAGGATGGACTGAATGATACCACTCTGCTAATAACACAGGTCTTTACTTTAAAGCACAACTATGATCGACGTGGGAAACATACCTGAAATAATAGTTCAGAGCTTAGCCTAATTAGTAATGCAGTTAATATTACATTATATTTCATATATAGCAATTATACATATTATCTCATACACATTATTCTATATGTGGGTTGTCGTCCCCACAAACTAGAGATAGATGGAAGTAACACGGAGACCACACGCGCATGGACCAGAAGCTGCACCGGCAAGCTGCATCCATAATACTGTGCTTCCGTTTAAAAAATCACTTCCTGACACCCAGTTCTTGAGCTGAACGTGAACCTCATCAGTTTTGTTTTTGAACCATGAAAATCGCTAGGCACTCGACCACGAACGCTCGAAATAGGAAACAAGAGGATCACAGAGCTCCTAACCATAGAACTCAAATCCCCCAGCAAGTAAGCCTGCTGAGCACAACCATAGCCTCCACCATAAGAGAACACTCACCCCAGTCAATGAGAACAGAGCAAAGCGCTATAGCAACTCAGAGATAACAGTCCATACGCATCCAATGATCAAACAGCCCCTGGCCCACTAGTATTTAGAACACAAAATAGGCTTTACATTGCATCAGAGCAAGAACCCCAGCCAATCAGAGTACACGAAACACAGTTGGGCTGCTTGATGATGAATTCAACGCCCCACTAGCAGTTAAAAGGAGAGGAAGAAGCAGTTGTCCAAGCTCACAATTACTGTATGTCTCACTGGAGAGAAGGTAGCAATGAGCTGAAGAAACAAGGGCCTGAAGATGCTGAATAAATATCAGAATGCCGATTAGGATCGTTGCTTACGATAACTCGTCCAATTTAGCAGCGGGTAAGAAATTCGGAGGACTAGGTTACCATTCCTGATATTGGCTCAGATGAGCTCCTGGGCGATCTGTGTTCACTGATTGAGTTTGATTGATGTGTTTGGTGTTTCTGGTTCGCGTGAAAGGTACTGGCTATTCTCTACCTCTTAGAGTCACATGCTAGGGTTGCGAATATGGTGTTATCCTGGTGTGGGTGTGTTGAGCTGCAGGTATGTCACGAGGGAGCTCGCGGTTTGTGTCCGTGTTCTATTGTCTTGGCTTGCTCGGTGTCGGGATATAACCTTTCCTGTTTGTGAGTGCAGGCTTCAAATTGATGACAGTCTGGTGGAGGAATCATCTCTTCTATTCATGCATTCAGGTCTTTTTTCAATCTCTATGGCTTCTCTGATGATTCTGTGGCTGGGGTTCCACCAGACTGTCAATCATTTGAAAGCCTGCACTCTCAAACAGAAAGATCTATTTGAGAGTGCAGGCTTTCTATTTGAGAGTGCAGGAAGCCTGCACCTCAAATAGAAAGATCTCCACACCACAAAACAGACAAACACCTGAGCACAAACAGACTCCCTCTGATGCCTCCAACTCAAACACCCCCCCACCAGGCACCCAGGTGAAACCTAGCTTCCTAATGGATAGCAGCCGTCCTTTCACACGAAGCCAAGCTGCAGTGAAAGCCTCCAACACAGGAACAGAGTGTTGCCAGCCAATCAAAGCCACAAGAAGAAAGAAACCAAAGACAGAAGAAACCAGAAACACCAATCAATCAAACTCCAAGTCCAATGAACACAGACCCAGACTCATAGCCAATCAGAATAGACCAGCCTCGAATTTGAAACCAGAAGCTGTGAGACCCACATCCATACAGAAGCCTGATGATGGCAGATGAGATTCTGCTGAAACGTTGCTACAACTTTAACAGCACTACAATGACGTGGGATAATACCCAAGGGAAGCTGAACAGCACACACACATATATATATTCGTAGATTTTCACGGGTACAGGTATGCAGATCATGGTTTGTTCAGGTCTTTTCCCATGTAAGATTGAAAGTATCTTGGTGACGTTTCGACAAGGTCCCACTCGCCATCTTCAGGCTGGTGCTTTTGGCTTCATGCTTGTGTGAGCCGAGCATGAAGCCAAAAGCACCAGCCTGAAGATGGAGAGTGGGATCTTGTCAAAACATCACCAAGATACTCTCAGTCTTACACCACACAGACAAACACAAACATATACACCATTTTTAAGTAGACTGTTAAGCAGATCTGAATCTTAGAAATTTGAAGACAGAGGAACTACAAAAGAAAATCACAGAAGTTTTTAAAGATGATCTCTCTAGTCCTGAAGAAGATTGCCTTCACTAGAGAGGGTCCTTTCAGCCCTGATAAAGATGGCCTTTTGGCCAGAAAGCTAGCAAAGGCTATTTTCCTCAAGACCAGCAAGTGAGATTTCCTTGAGGCTAGCCAAGAACAGGAAGTCAGCCAGCTAACCCTCCTCTTTTTCCACCATTTAGTGAGATATGCTAGATATGATTGGACTGTAACTTCTGAAAATGTAAAACAATATATTTTATGTTCAGGGTGAGATCATATCCAACATCTAGAGAGGCACAGATTCTTCAACCCATCTGTATGATTTTATTTAATTTTCTCCTCCTCCCTTTGAATATACTTTTTCTTTTGCCTGGAATAAATTTGTAATGTCTTGTTATTGTCTTGCTTAAAGGGCATCTTTAAAGCCCCATCATTAATGCCAGTGGAGCCTATTAAGACATAGGAGGAAAAAGCTAATTATCAACTGCTGGTAGAGACAGAAAATACTCTTTGCAATTAGTGGAGTGAGTCAAGCCTGTATATTTTACACATATATCAGTAAAACACATCATCATTTTCAATCCTATGCACGTCTTATTTTCATTCTTGTACAGGTGGTGCTGATTTAAAACAAATGATTGAATGTGTTGTTCAGATTCCAAATTGAAAAATCTACTACATAAATCCATTTTCATAATAAACTATGCAAGTTAAGAAAAATTATTTGCTTTTTTCCTGTGACTTAGAAATAGACTACAATTTTCATCGCAGAATGAAATAACCATATATACAGTATACATATATTATTGTATTAATTTTGCTTCCTCCTGCCCCTCGTTCCCAAATCTTGCCCAGGCAAGCAGCGCTTTGCTTGCTGTGCAAAGCCACGGCTTCCTCACTTCTCAGCAAGCAGAAGGAACTGGCTGTAGCCTCCTCCTCCTCAGCCGCAGTGCAGACCTTGCGGGGAGAGAGAGAGAGAGGGAGAGATCCTCTCAGGCAAGCGCCTTCCCTCGGAACGCAGCGACGGGAGTGCCTGAAGCCAAGTATCTCCTCAGGGCTCTGGTTGCAGGGAGGAGCCCTGACTGGCCGCACGTGGCTGTGCCAAATGCCGCGGTGTTCTTCTAATGCCGCGGCAGCAAGGGAGAAGGAAAAGGTCTCCCGAACCCCAAGGTGTCGCCACCCACCCACCCGAGGATGCAAGGGAGGGGAATTAAGTCACTTCTGAAAAGATGGCCTAGCCGTTTTTTCGGGGGTCAAAAAAATATAAGGCCCGGCCTTATAATGTGAAAAACATGGTAACGGTTCTGTGGATGTGGCTTGGTGGGCGTGGCAGAAGAAGGATATTGTAAAATCCCCATTCTCTCCACACTCCACGAACCTGCTTTCCAGCTCCATTCTCCTGTGCAGGGCAACAAAAGAAGACCCAGCCAATCAGCTGGGACTCAGGAGGCAGAGAATAAATGGGGGTGGGTCCAGTCAGAGGTGGTATTCTGAACTACTCAAAATTTCCTCTACCGGTTCTCTGAACTACTGTATATACTTGCATATAGGCCGACTTTAGAATGCTTTTTTTTTTCCCAAAAAATTTGAGGGTCGGCTTATACGCGCATAAATCTGATTTGCTGGAGCAAGTCGCCACGCTAAGTCGCTGCTGCAGCCCTTACCTGGCCCTTTGCAGCCCTCGCCTGGCCGTTTGCAGCCTTTCTCCCTGGATGGATGATGAGCCGCAACTTTTGCCCTGCCGACTTTTCCCTCTGTATTTTTCCCTCTTATTTATTTCCCTCTAACTTAATGCGAGTTTTTGCAAAATGCCTCATTTTGGGGCAGTTTTTTAAGGGTCGGCTTATATGCGAGTATATACGGTACTCAAAATTTCTGCGAACGGTTCTCCAGAACTGGTCAGAACCTGCTGAATACCACCTCTGAAGCCATGCCAGCAATACTGTTAGTAAAAAAATTTGAATCCCACTACTGGTGAGAACTGTTTTCAGTCACTTGATTTGCCTGTTTATAAGATATACATTAAGCTTGATAGAATTGACTAACATAAATATTAATCTAATCTAAATATATGTATACTTGAGAGTGGAATTTAAAGAGGATCTTCTTAAGTGTTTCATATAGCAGTAAATTTTCACACAGCAAAAGTGTGAAGTTTAGAGGAGGGTCCATGGAGATAACAATCAAAAGTTGTCTTGACAGTGAGTTGTCCTTTCCTCTTTAATAGAAAAAGACAGAGCATTCCCTTTACAATAATAACAAAATGAATGAGATTGGATATTGATACAAAAACCATCTAGCCTGGAAGGATTCTACTTAAGCATTATTTCTGATCTCATACTATTGTAATTGTGGTTGGTCTTTTCCAGGGGGATACATGAAGAATTCCTGCTATTGATTTTCAGTACTGGCTGCTATTTTCAGAAGACTAAATCAATTTTGAAATTTCTTAAGAAAGGGAGGTTTTTGTTATTGTTGCTGTGGGTGTGTATCTTAGTTACAAAAAGTTATTACAGGTGGTCCTTGACTTATGACCCCAATAGAGTTTAAAATTTCTGCTGTGTTTTGTTCCATTTGGTGACGTTTCTTGCCACAGTTGTTAAATGAATCACTGAGTTGTTAAGTTAGTAACATGGTTGTTAAATGAATCCGGCTTCCCCAGATTGTCAGAATGTTGCAAAAAGTGGTCACAGGACCATGGGACACTGCAATCATCATAAATGTGACTTGGTTCCCAAGCATCTGAATTTTGAACATGTGACCCTGGGGATGCTGCAGCTGCTATGTGAAAATTGGTCATAAATCACTTTTTTCAGTGTGGTTGTAACTTTGAATGGGCATGAAACAAATGGTCATTAGTTGGGGAGTACAGGTACACTATGCCTGCCATCTTGCAAATGTTGTGCCCCATGGTACCGTATTCCATGTTTATCAAAAGAAAACTTTGCTGCACTTATGTTTCCACAGACTGTTTTCTATGGACCTAATATAGTATCATCTAAAGTGGGGTCACAAAATCTGCAAGCAAAGTGTTGCAATCAAAGACCCCCCGACATACACATGGTTTGGATTGTGTCACTGTGCCTGCCATCTTGTAGCTTTTAAAACCCTCTCTTTGAATACCCTATAAATAATACCTTTTTATCTCCCTTAATAACAGATAAGAAAATTATCACATGACTTTAGAGAGTTAAGGAGATTAAGCAAACGGATTTGTAAGCACCATTAAGAATTAATGGTTGATCAAATTGTATCACTAACTTCTGTAAATAAAACTGAAATGATTCCACCATCCACCAATCCAGTGGGAATGGCATTAATTAAATAACATCTAAGTAAGGCTTCATAGGTCATAAACTGTTTAAAACTAAACAGAAATGTAGGCTCTTGTGCCAAGAAAGAGGTAAAAGAGGGAACATTTTCAGTAGAAGTAGCATTTACCTCAGAGCAATTTGTTCCAACTTTGTATGAAACTATATAGAGCAGTATTTTCCATCCTTGGCAATTTTGAGATGTATGAGCTTCAATTCCCAGAATTCCCCAACCAATATAACCATTCCTGACCATTCTAGAAATTGAAGTCTGAACATCTGGAGGACATCTAGGCTAATGGGGCTGTACAACTACAGACAGTCTGGTTCTTCAATAAACAGAAGTTTGAGGGTAAGAAAGATAGGCAAAGCCAAGCCATGGTTTGCTGGGAACTTTTGGGAATTGAACTCCATACATCTTAAGGTTGCCAAGACTAAAAATTCCTTATGCAGAGAATTGAAATAAACTATATTCAACCCCCAAACCTGCAGCTTCAACAGATGAAATAATAATTTCTCTCAAATCTTATGGAAGATGTGAGTGAAGTATAAAACAAGCTGTGTTGAAACCATTCAGAGTTTTTCATCAGTATTTCTGACATTTAAAAGTACTACTTTCAGGCCCTGTTGTGGATATGCTAACAGATATTTGATGCAGATTTAGCCTAAATTTATGGCACTCAATTATTTACACAAATTATAACAAACTTTACTCCATCTAATGTCAATAAGCCAATTCTAAATATGACTAATTGGATGAATGAATTCAATCCAGACATTTCACTTTGATTTTTCAAGCCCTCTTAACTGAGTGTTTCAAGAAGAATGCTGCTGGATTAGACAGAACCTTTATATGCAACATTTTGTATCCTACAATGGCTTGAGCAGAAGTAGGCAAGTACACACCTGAGTAAAGCTGAAGTCACTTTCCTGGAGCTGGCATTTAAAGGATACTGCTTATGATTTATGAGTTACAAAATGACTGTCAAAACTAGCAGCCACTGGGAGCCACTATGACACATGAATTTATTTCATTTCCTTTTAAGTGTCTGAGTTAGAGGCCATGCCCCCCCCCATCTCTTCACAGGGGATTCTATAATTTAATCATCCTTTTATTAGTCACGAATCTGCTTACATTTAGCTTTCACGAATGATCTCATCTCTCAGCTAGAGAAAGAGAATTATTGTTCATATCATGCATGGTTTTCAGTATCTCTATCATATTCCCCCTTAGCTATTTTTGCTCTTAGCTAAAATATTTGAAATGTTGGAAGCTTTTCATTTACAGGATCTGCATCACTCTGGTAATTGCTTTGATATATTTTTGTGGAGTATAATGAGCAATGGTGAGAAGGTATCCCAGGTACAGATAAATAAAGAGATTTGTGAAGTTCAGAGGGTTTAATAGTTTGTAAAATATGGACTAGTAAATTTTTCATCTTGCCAATAAGATTTTTCTCGACAAACCTTGGTTGGAAAATTGGAGCTATGACATTGAGACTGCAAAACATCTCGATAATGACTAGATGACAACATATTTCTTCCATGCTGCCCTCTAACGGTGTTGTGGTTCACCAGCAGCAGATGCAGACAACTGAGGTCTTGGAGAGCAAGGACTTGGATGAGGAGCCTGTGTGTGAGGCAGGGATGGGGCCAGGACTACCAGAGAGTAGAGTGCTTGCTGCTTTTGGAGCTTGTGGAGGCTGGCAGCAGTGATGCAGAGGACCCCAAGGAGCCTGTGACCAGTGTGTATGCATGCAGGGCTGCTCAAAGGAAAGAGCAGCTGCAGCAGCATGGGTGACTTGAGAGTAAGGCTGCAAGGTGATGGCCCCTCCCTTAAGGGATAAAAGCCAGCCCTCAGAGGTGGGATTCTTTGCAGGAAGCAAAGAAGTTCTTATACNAGGTGATGGCCCCTCCCTTAAGGGATAAAAGCCAGCCCTCAGAGGTGGGATTCTTTGCAGGAAGCAAAGAAGTTCTTATACTTCAAGTCTTGTGGCAGTTCAGACTATCCTGGTTTGTGTTTGGAGACTTTTGATTTTAATTATTTCCTTGCAATTTAATCTAGTGTTCTTGGCAGCCTTGCATAACCTTGGCAAGGCTTGTTCTTATCTGGGACAATTAGTTTTTACTAGCGTTTTACTGTGAATGAACTGAATTCACAGAGAAGGATTAAAAAGGTTTTGCTTTTATCTCTGTTTGGTGTTTGTTTGTTTTGAATGAGGCTTGGGTTGGAACAAATGGCTGTTTAGATTTTTGCAGCCCTAGTATGGTAGCGCTAGCATACACTAAGCCAATGTGTATGACTTCTTTACACAAGTAAAACAGGATTGGCCTGGGATTAGAGCTGTTGAATACTTTATATGGCATGGCCCATATATTTTCTATGGAAGTAAAGTTGGCAGATAGCTGGAAAATTGCATGGTACTTCTAATTGCAGGTTACTGTCCTCAATAATTTTTTTAAATACTAAAGTTAATAACCCAGTTCTCTGCTTCTCTCATAATTTGTAAGCTTACTGGGACAGTAGAGGAGCTCTGGAAAACATCTTGTCCAGGGCCTCTAAAATTCAAACTATTATTATGGCTATAAGATTAGCAGCAGCATATACAGATAAAAACAAATGGAAACACTAACCCTGAAGGGATAACAGTAAAAGAGATGATGACTCAAGAAGTCTTGATGCAGGGGAGTCTTTTGCGATGCCCTAACAGAACCACAAAACTGGCCAAAGTGAAGACCCAACAACATTTCAGGATTATGATAGAAGAGTGTTAATTTCAGAGACTCCAATTCTGCAAGTGGGCACCAGACCTTGAAAATCAATATCCCAAATAAGCTTTTTGAGGATACTTGGATGTTTTCAAAGTCTAATTGATAGAGGTTTTCCAATAAGAATCCTAGAAAGTCAAGATTACCAATAACTTTTTAAAATCAAGTTGACCTAAAATAGTCTGAAAAAACTGGTGGGGCTAATATAGTTTAGCCAAAATTTACAAAGGAGAATAGTTCTACAATCATTCAGACCAAGCCAGTTTCTAACTGTTCTGTATCAGTAATAAAAATCTAATAAACAAGTAATAGAATCTTGGGATGGCAAGGATAATCTTTGCTTGACTAGCTTCAAGGATATCAAACTTTCTAAAAAAAAAAAACAATCCTCAGACCTGGAGACTATAGATGAGTGTTTTTGAAACTTGGCAACTTTAATGTGGATAGACATCAACTTCCAGCATTCCCCAGACAGCAATTTGACTAGGGAACTTTGGATGTTGAAATCTACCCATTTTAAAGTTGCCAAGTTTCAAAAGCTCTGCTGTAGAAAAGCTGGAAGATGAGCTTGGCTACAAAAATATTTTAAACTATAAGGGTACAAGCTCCTTCTGTATAGAAAAAAACTCAGTTAATAGCTATGCCAAGCAATATTGCTGAATACATATTCATATATACACACAGTATGTGTGTCTACAAATCCATATATTTATCTATCTATGATAGTGAGAGCCAGAAAGGTACTCTAAGCTTAACTGCACACCTACCATTAATTTGCCAATTAATAAATCTAATTGCCCAGATAAATTAACAGTAAATTTAAAATTTCCCGAGGTGAAATGCCTAAATGCAATCAGCCTTAATTTGTCTGGGCCATTTCACCATATTTTGCAGTTATAAGCTTCTGTATCTCCTAGTTCACTTGTCTGCTTTCATCTAATTAATCATTTCAGAATAATTGTGACTCTATTAATATCATCCCATTATTGTTTTGCAGACTTTGGAAATACAAAATAAGAGAGAAACTATTGGCATCCCATATGTCTAATCTACCTTCCTTACATAAATTCTTTCTTTCCATTGATTTCTTTTCATTTAATGTTCTCTAATACTTTATCAGCAACATTTCTGGTAGCGATTGCCTGAATCTGGTAAGATAGTTTGGATCGTTCATTTATTTCATCAGGAAGCAAAGCTATTCCTGATCTAACTTGAAACTGGGGAAATTGTTAGCTTGGCTGGAATTAGAATGTAATGGGAAATTGGATGGAAAAAGATATCAGCAGGTAGTCAATCAAAAGGATAATTACAAGTAAACAAAGAGAGGGTGAAGACATTGTAGGAGGCAAGCTGTGTTAATCTATGGTGGCAGGAAAAAAGAAAACCAAGATAACTGATAGCACCAGGAAGCTAAAGAAGAGCAAAGAGCAGGAATGGATTGAGAGAAATTTGCTGAATAGAATAACTTTATTGTCACTTTCTTTTTTTAAAAAATTTTTTTATTGGTTTTTAAAACAAACATGAACAAACAAAACATAAAACATCAAGCCATCTTCCATATATATACATACGGTGTGCCGGTTGGTTTACAAATTGTTTTGTGCTTCCATTTCATAGTCTTCAATTACAATTACATTGTATATACTCT
>BHFT01063931.1:0-18739 GCA_004320025.1 Laticauda laticaudata
CGTCCGTTGTGTCCTTTTTACAAATGTTTTGCATCCATTGGGCAGTGTGACACGGCCTAAAAGTTGTCATCTTCTTCCTTCAGCTTGGAGGAAAGGGTGTGATGACCCAAGGTGGGATACAAAATAAACACAGTCACAAAAAACAGGTGAAGCCCCTCTTATTTCCTTACTTTGCTTCCAAACTCCAAATATCCTTGACTGGAGACAAAAAACTCCCACACAAAGAAGGAGGAAGTGCCATTTAAATTTTTAGAGTAAAAAAAGCAACACAAACCAGGCAAGATAAGGGCTTGAAGATGTCCACAGATATCAGAACACACACTGGGAAGGACACCAAACTCAGAGACGAACAATAAACTACCAATATTTCCATGCTTTGTTTCTAGCACTCGCCCGTAGGCATGTCCATCCTCTTATCCAGTTGTCACAGCTGCAGCCCATGAAGAGGATCAAGGCCCTCTCCTCCCCTATAGACTATGTCTTCCCTTATCCTCTCCTCCCTGAATGCCCTAGGATGGAGATGGGAAGGGCCTGGGTCCTCCTCTGCCTTTCCCCAGCCTCCTCCACAACCTCTGGAGCCACACTTCCACCCCCTGTTGGCTGTTTCTCCTCTCCCTCAGATTCAGTCTCCACCAGGGCATGACAATACTTTTCTGGTAGGATGCCCAACAAAAAATATTTCTGGTTTTAAATCTATATGCTGCTTTATCATTTTTTCCAACCAAGTATGTATTATTATCCAATTTTTTTGGCTTTTGGGCATGTCCACCAGATATGATAATACAAACCCAGTGTCTGATTACACTTCCAACATTTAGCAGACCTAAATATTGTCATCTTCTTCCTTGGGATTGGAGAGAGGGTCACTAAGGTAGTATCAGGCTTCAGGCTGGACTAGAACTCATGGTCTCCTGGTGCCTTTCACAATTGTACCAGATTAGCTCTTCTGATGTATTGTGCACTTTTTTTTTTTTATCTTGCAACTGGTCATACTGGATAATATTTGCAAACATGTTTTAAGCTTTTCTCATGTTTCCCACTTTGTTCCAGCTATCTGAAACATCCTGTTTATTCCATTCACAGAAAATAGTATGTGAACAGATGTTCACTAATAAGCAGGGAACAGCTTTGAAAAACAGAAGCGTTGGCCAGGCCACCATGGAACATTTCCTAAAGAGGATCTTTCCTGAACAACTGAAAGCTTTTCAAAAGCTGGCACTGTTGTCCTTCAGCTAAAAGTTGGTTTTAGTTACAGAAATCATCCTTCATATAGTGCTGTTCTGTTTGGCTTTCAGTTTCCATAATCTCCCAGCCAGTTTGATGTTTGCTAATGCAGATGACACCAACTTGGAGAAGACAGTTTGGCCCCAAAGAACTTGCTGGAGTTGCCAGTCTTGAGCCCAGATTCATAGTTCTGAGACTTATTTTGTGTTTGCAGAAACAGCTCATAATGGAACCTTTCCTTAATGTCAAAGAAAGTCAAGCTACAATTTGTGGACATCTGCTTTAAATAAAACTAAACCTAAGAAAGTGAGGAATACCCTCCAAAAATATTAAGCTTTATGCCACCTTGTTTGGCAGTGGTTTGTATCTTTGAAGGGTCAAGACTTCCACTGTGTAATCATTAAAGCATCGGGAAATATGAAATATGTAATCATAAACCATGGGAAATAATTCACCCATTCACAGACTTGATTACTAATCTGGTCAACATTGTGCAAGTGTCCTCAGTGAGATGGTCAGTGCTGTCCCAACAAGGAACTGCAAACTCAGACAAATTAGCTAATAGTAAACAACAGCTCAGTCAAGGAACCACTGAGACTACACTCACCAACATTGACAGGGCAAGTCAGCAGCATATAAAATGAGAGCAAACCCCGCTCCCTACTAGCACTGATGAGGTTACCTAGTATGATAATGAAAAGTCTTCAAGTAAACCACCAAACTCAGAGAGCACCACCGAGAAAAGTCTCTTTTCTTCCACCTGCCAATCTGGACTCCAGAAGGGTCCCTGACATTTCCAGCCTATGTAGTATTGAAGGTTGCATTTACCAATCCTTGGTGAAACCAGAATAAATTGGACAAAAATAAAACTTGGGGGGTTGGCAGGGGAGGCAAGCAACTTTCCGCCTTGTAAATTTTGGCTACAAACCAGAGTTAATTTCAACCTTCAAAGAGAGTTTTGTTTCCTTGTAGCTCAAAGCCAGCTGTGGTGGCACTTTTCACAGAGCAGCCACTGTGAAATTGGGGTCCCAGGCAGGTGTCTGAAGAGTGGGACAAGCTTTTTTTAATGTGAAAGGAGTGCAAACCTTAGAAAGTGCTTCAAAAATGAACAAAGACATCTCAGTCTGATTTTTATGGCTTTGACAAGTTTGACCCTTTTCTGAAGCAAGCAGCAGCAAAAGGTATTTTTGACTAGTATTTTTTTATGGGGGTAGGGAGGGGTTTCATTTTCTGGGTAATATCTCTCAAGATCTATGACTAGAGATGGAAGACAACAATTTATTTGTATAATCGGTTCATTTGTTTATATTTATAGATGTAACTGGCACTAATCTGTAGGTTCTGGGCAGCTGACAGCAAAATAATTATATAAAAACAAAGGTTTTAGAACTGATCGAGCCCCTGCGTTAGAATGAATGTGGATTAAAGACCTGGTGGAATACAGCTGCTTTTTATTACTTTGCAGAAATTCCCAGCTGCAGCAGAAAAATCCTTCCCTCTGGACCTTTTGAGATGCCTGGAGCAGGTGGGTAGTTCTAAAACCTTCGGCATTCCCGTCTTCAGCACCAGGGTCAGAGTTAGGCCCCTTCCCTTTGAGAATCACCAGAAATTGGATCCATCCATCTATAATCACCATTGTTATACTGATGAATTACACTTGGCTCTCTATCCATTGACTTGCTTTTCCAAACATTTTGGTTTGTTCCGTATGCCAGAATTTAAATGTTTTACTAGAATTTTGCAAAGGTTGCATTGGTGCCAAGGACAGAATATAAATCATTCTCCTCTAAGGCCCCCCAATATTCTGTGCCAGTTAAGAAAGGAAGACAATTATTTTAGAGTCTATATTTCCTTCTATAGAACTTCATTTTGCGGTCAAAGCATGCACCAAGGCAGGGTGGAGGATTGCTCCTGCCCATGACAAATAAAAAGGTTTTTGATTTACAATATCTAATACATCCGTTATGTTCCAACTTTAAATTCTTCAGGCAAAAGTGGCTCTCATGTTGGCAATAAGAAAATGCAAAGACACCTTCTTATTTGCAAGCAGGCAGATAAAAAGTAAATGACAAGCGTTAGAACTTTTCACTCACTTCTAGATTAATGGAAGGATTCAATTCTGTATTAATGAAGAACTGGCTTGCACAATAGGATTAAAATTATAGGCAAATATGAACCTATTTTAAAGTCATTTTTGCTTTAGATGCAAAGGTTTTTTTTTCCTGGACAAACTGGACAGGCATCAAATCATTTTTTTTATTAATGTATTCTGTTTCACATCAATATTAGCACTTTTTTTAAAAGGGTAGAAAGAATGGCATTTCTGCATGTAAAAGGCAAGCCTCCTTGTGGCTCTTGAGAAAACTTTTCTTTTTAAAGCATGCCTGTGTCCTTTGAAAGAAAGGCTAAAGACCTCAATTTAGAGCATCTGTTCTAAAAATGACTAAGCTGCTCATTTGATGCACATTTGCAGGAATTATTTAGTGTCTCAGTTATCTTCAAGAGCATCCTAGACCTTTGTTCCTTGGCTTTCCATAAATATTGAATGACCTGAAGCACTGATCCTGAAAGGAATCTGCTGACGTTAATGGATTTCATAAACCACCTTGTTCATTATAAACAGGCATATGTTGATGACATGTTGTGAGTTCTGCTTTATTTTACTGTTTGATTGTTTGCAATTGTTTCATTCCTAGAACCAGTAGCTGAAAGAAAAAAAATAATTGTTTTCAAGAAATTGTAAGACATTTTTTTCAGACAAATCCATTTCATCTTATGTAAAAAGTAAGCATTAACTTAGCAACTGTCAGGTTGCATTTCTAAAACCCCAAGATATGTTATTATTATTTATTCATCATCTGTGCCTTGATTTGATTCCCCCAATGATAACTGATAGGATTCCAAGGAGAAGTTTTATCCTTCACCAACTTTCTTTGTTCTTTAGAAGTTCTCATTTTGCTGCTGACATTGGGAGGAAGAACAAATCTAGAGAGCTCTAAAACTTATTGGAGTTTTTGTTTATTGCCCTCACAAAAATAATACATCTCTTTTATTTTTAGATATATATTTTAGATATATATATTTCACTAGATGGACCACCTGCAATTCTTTATATAATCAATGCACAAAAATAATCCCTAGGTCATTGGAGCAATGTTTATCCATTTTTGCTGCTAATTGAGAAACTTTATTCACACAATATAAATGCGCAGCCTTTTCAGAGCTTGAGGAGGGGTTTGCAGATGTTTCATTACCAAACTAAGTAACATCATAAGTGTTATTGCTTGTTACCTAATTAGGTAATGAAACATCTGCAAGAAAAGCACAAAGCTCAGAGAGCACACAGGACTGCACAGTCCTCCTCCTTCTATTCCCAAACCCCACTCCCTTCTAGTACTGATGATGTTACCCAGGTGGGTAAGAAAATGTCTGTAAGAAAAACCAGCAAGCCAGTGGCAGGATTCAATTTTTTATTACTACCAGTTCTGTGGGCGTGGCTTGGTGGGCATGGCAGGGAAAGGATACTGTAAAATCTCCAGTCTGAGGTGGCATTTTCTGGTTCTCCAAACTACTCAAAATTTCCACTACTGGTTCTCCAGAACTGGTCAGAACCTGCCGAATACCCACTTCTGCAGCAAGCACAGAAAATACCAAAAACTCCACATCCCTTCTTCTTCTTCTTCTTCTTCTTCTTCTTCTTCTTCTTCTTCTTCTTCTTCTTCTTCTTCTTCTTCTTCTTCTCCTCCTTCTCCTTCTCCTTCTTCTCCTTCTCCTCCTTCTTCTTTCTCCTCCTCCCAAAATCCACTCCCTAGTTACCTAGATTGAAACATCTGCAAGAAAACAACCAAGGCCAGAGAGCACCAAGGACCCCACAGTTCAACCCTGAGTTACAAATATTCTCTTCTATTGGAATTTTTTTGGAATCTTATGAATGAGACCAAACAACAACAATGACAATAACAAACAAGCTTTATGCAGCAACCAGAAGGATCCTAGGACACATGAATATGAAAATCAACATTATTTCCTCCACATATTTTTTTCAATGTACTCCATTGTATATGTGAAATTGAGAAAAACCCTCTTTTGGAAAAGTTAATATACTTTTATTGTACCATTTCTGCAAATACGGTAGCATTTTCAACAAAGTTGAATTGAATTTTCCTGCCTTTCAAGTTTATTTCTGCTTCCCTTGTTTGTCCCCCTTTTTTCCCCTTCCCCAACGCAGTCTCCTTGATATCTAGAAGAGGAAAGGTCTGGATGTCAGGGAAATGCAACAACCGGCATGAATATACAGTTATTATGGTATGTTCAATAGCAGTGTGAATCAAATGGTTAGTCACTGGTTTCTTTTGCAATTTCATTTTGCAGATATCTAAGAAAATAATTGTAAATCAGGTTTCCCATCTGCCTTTACTATATAGCAAAACTGCATTCCAGATAACCAAGAAGGGAATAAACTGGACTCACACAGCCTAGCATAGGAATATAATTTTTATGTTCACACAGAATTTCTCAACAAGTTTCAGCTTTCATTCATCTTCCTGATAAATAAATGCAGGAGAATTACAAAGTAAAGTCTTACACTTAGGGAAGAAAACGAAAAGGATATAGACGAGGTGAAACCAGGCTCAACAGCATTAACTGTGAGAAGGATTTTGGAGTCTTAGTGGACAACCAGCAAAATGAGTCAAAAGTGTGCAGTAACAGTCAAAAAAAGCCAATGCAATCCTAAATTGTATTAACAGAGGGATACAATCAAGATCAAGTGAGGTACTAATACCACTCCATAAAGCCTTAGTAAGACCACACCTAGAACACTGCATCCAGTTTTGGTCACTACACTATAAAAAAGATGTTGAGACTCTGGAAAGAGTGCAGAGAAGAGCAACCAAGATGATTAGGGGACTGGAGACTAAAACATACAATGAATGGTTGCAGGAACTGGGCTTGGCTAGTCTAGTGAAGAGAAGGACTAGGGGAGACATGATAGCAGCCTTCCAATATTTGAGGTGCTGCCACAAAGAGGAGGAAGGGGTCAAGCTATTTTCCAAAGCACCTGAAGGTCAGACAAGGAATAATGGATGGAAATTGATCAAGGAGAGATTCAACCTGGAAATAAGGAGAAATTTCCTGACAGCAAGAACAATCAACAAATGAAACAGAAATTGCCTTTCGACGTTATGAGAGCTTCATCACTGGAAGCTTTCAAGAAGAGACTGGACTGCCATCTGTCAGAAATAATGTCGGGTCTCCTGCTTGGGTGGGAAATTGAGCTAGATGACCTACAAGGTCCCTTCCAACTCTGTTAATCTGTAAGAGCATTTAATTTAGATAAACTGGAGAGGGTCACTTTTCTTGGAGGAAATTCCAGTCATCTTGCTTGGTTGGGAGGTGTGCATCTCCCAATTTGGGCCTGAGAAAACCAGGTGGGCAGACTGAACCCTGAGGAGCAGCTGTGTGGTACACGTACAACAGGTTATATCTCCTTTCCCCGATTCCTACAGGTCAGGGCATTACCTCTTAAGAAGGTGATTGGACTCCCCTCAACTCTCTTCAGTCCTTACAACTGTCTTTGTTGTTCCTGGACTGAGTGGTTCTCCCTTCAAATAACACACCAAGGTTATAACACACCAACACAAAAAAAGTCAGCAATCAGAAGGTGTCCTTACGTCTCTTTGTGGCTGAGAAATACAAAGTGGAGGTGAATCTACCTTAATTGTTTATTCGCAAGATTCACAAATCCCAACACTTCAAGGCTGGGATTTACATTTCCCGGGGAAAACAGTGCAATATGCAAAAACCTGCCTAGCGAATTATTCATAGGCTGTAAATTTAAATAGTATACTAAAAGTGAGCTGTAAATCACAAGTTAAAAATCCCACAGCAACGATACATTAAATCGGGTTTATAGATTTACAATTATCTCAAATTATTGCAGTTCTAAACATCATTCAGATCTCTTGGATAAAAGGCACTCTGAAGCTAAGAAGCTTCAACACATGAACCACGTGTAATAAAACCATGGCAAAACTCTCTGGACTAGCACTTTGCTTCTCCAGAGGTTTGGATATTGATACAACTGGATATCTGACAGTATCTTCTTAGAACAATCTAAATATACTTTCAGAGACAAAGTAAAGGTACAATTGTGAAGCTCAGGAAACCCAAAATTGGGAAAGGAAGCAATGGGAACAGTGGTTCAGTGGTACTTGTGGCATCTGATACCAAACAGTCCTTGGCTCCATCTATCCATCAAGGTAAAGGAAATGTCTTCTATGAGAGCTCCCATATGATTGATAGTCATAGAAATAGTAACTGCCTTGAGCTTGTTTGGAGGTTCTAGCAGAGGAGTGCAGCTATTGTATACTCTTAACCAGGGGTGGGATTCAACCAGTGTTACTACCGGTTCAGTGAGAGTTGCGTTTTGCGCATGCATGCACACTTTGCACACACAGGTGCCTGTCGTATGCTGCGCACTCATGTAAAACATTTCCAAAAACACATCAGATGTTGCCCGGATAGCTGACAAGCGCTGTGCGCAGGTGCGCAGAGTTTGAAAATCCTCTTCTTTCCTGCTTTTTCATCCTCAGCTGTGCTGCGCAAAGCAGCTGAGGTTGAAAAAGCAGGAAATAAAGGACAGCCAAGAGCCCGGGCAAGTGGGTGGACCAAACAAATGGCCAAAAGGTCATTGAACTGAACCGGTTCGGTGTCTGCTACTCTTCAGAGCTACCAGTTCTATAGAACTGGGCTGAACCGGTAGCATCCCACTCCTGCCCTTGACCAAAGATTGGTATACCCCTTTTATCTGGGGTGGCTGTCGTGTTCCACTGAGCATGCAGTTTCAGGAGGGACGCACATGGAGCAGTGATGGAGGAAGGGGACATGCACCCAGCCAGCCAGATCTGCTGAATCAACCAGAGGTGGTATATTCAGCAGGTTCTGATCAGTTCTGGAGAACCGGTAGTGGATATTTTGAGTAGTTCAGAGAACTGGCAAAAACCACCTCTGACTAGCTCCACCAACCCCTCTATTCTCTGTCTCCCGAGTCCCAGATGATTGTCTGGGTCTTCTTTGATTGCCCTGCACAAGAGAACGGAGCTGGAAAGCAGGTTATTGGGGTGGGGAGGGAATGGAGACTTTGCAGTATCCTTCCCCTGCCATGCCCACCAAGCCACACCCACCAAACCACACCACACCCATCAAGCCACACCCACAGAACCGGTAGTAAAAAAAATTTAATCCCACCACTGGAATCAACCCTGTCTATCAATGGGGTGACAGATGTTGCAGCCAGATTGTCCTCCCATCCAGAAAGTGTCTTCTAAGAGGCCACCATATGATTGATAGTTGTAGAAATAGTAACTGCCTAACAGAGTAATTCTGCAACACACTGAGCTTCCAAATTAAACATAGGACCAGATAAGAGTTGTGATGACTCTGTGGGTGAGAACATATCCACAAAAACTTGAGAATATGCGACAGACGTAGAAGAATATCATGTACTAAACTGAACAAAAGTGGAATGCCTGTTTTGTATCAGAAGTGTGAGTCTGTATGAGAGTCTACTTAATCCAGGTAAGAGTTAGATCAGAGCTTTCCAAACTTGGCAACTTTAAGACTTGTGGACTTCAACTCAACTTCAGCTATGCTGGCTGGAGAATTCTGGGAGTTGAAGTCCACAAGTCTTAAAGTTGCCAAGTTTGGGGATCCACGAATTAGATCCTTTGCCAGTCTGAGCCTCCAGATTTGGAGACAGAATCTAGTCAGACATATCTGATCTTGTAAAGCTAAGCAGGGTTGAACCTGGTTGCTATTTGCAAGGAAGATTGTCAGGAAATCCCAGGGCTGTAGCCTAATTTAGAAGTCAAGAAAACATCCTAGAAATATTTCAAACCACATCTGCCTTGTGAGCAAGAGACAACAGGGACATATTCACGATATCACTAGGATGGGACAAGAAGGAGATTTAGCAGGTGGACTCAGGTGTCTGTTCTTCACTTAATTTAAAGATTATTATGAATATCTCTTAGCGGTTAAATCCATAACAACGTACATTTCCTCGGTAAATGTCCAAGTACAAGTAGCAAAAGGCAACACCACTCATTACTGGCTGAGCTACAATTTATGGGCTTGTGGGCAACTTTTCTTCCTTTTTTGGGGGGGGGGGGTAACCATTCTTTAAGCATTACAAAGAAGCTCACCAAAAACAATATGGTTTATTGTTTGCAGTATCTTTGCTTTCTGTTCTATTAGCCTTTTCTGAAGTAGCAATTATCTGACGGTCTCTTCCTCTCCCCTTGCAAGCAAGCACACCTGTGCATTCACACACACTTCCCGGTGTTCCCTTTTATCACATTATAAAAGCCACCAAGTCTCTTAATTAGCATCACCCAAATCCATGCAAATTAGCTGAAAGGAGCTCTCCCATCTTCCCCTTACCTCCCCAGCACATGCTATTCAGCTTGGCATTTCTTTTGGTGCCTCCATTCTTTTGATTAATGCATCTGCATGAATTTGAGAACAAATAAATAAAGCTCTTCCTGATAGCTATTGATTTTTTTATTTATTTTGTTACGAATCAAGACAGTGACAAAGAAAGAAGCAGACTCAGAAAACGCACACATGCATGCAGAATTGACCTGAAATTTGTTCAGGAGCCTCTCAGCTCCACTAGTAGAAGATGGGGAAGGACATCACCTTTCCATAAGGACAAAAGGTAAAGTTTCCTTCAGATCAAAGTTCTCCAAAGTGGTGAATATGGACCCCCAGGGTCATGGGACTATCCACTGTTGTTGTTGCTGTTATTATTTATAATACGAAGCACATTTATTAAATGAAATGGAATGGAGTGGAGTGGGATGTGATGTGATGGGATGGGATGGGATGGGATGGGATAGGATAGGATAGGATAGGATACAGAATAGAATGGAATGGAATGGAATGGAATGGAATAGAATAGAATAGAATAGAATGGAATGGAATGGAATGGAATGGAATGGAATGGAATGGAATAGAATAGAATAGAATAGAATAGAATAGAATAGAATAGAATAGAATTCTTTATTGGCCAAGTATGATTGGACACACAAAGAATTTGTCTTGGCGTAAATACTCCCAGTATACATAATATTATTTCCATATAATAAATGTGTGAGGTTGATGGACAATCTGAAGCTTTGTGAAGGGGTTGATTTGCTAAGGACCTTTGACTTAAATCAAGTTCAATTCAAGATGATTTGTGGGTCCATCTGAACCATCTACAGAGTTCTACAGAGGAATCATTGAGTCTGTCATCTGCACTTCTATAACTGTCTCATTTGGCTCTGCAACCCAACAAGACAGACACAGACTTCAGAGAGTAATTAGGACTGCAGAAAAAACAATGGCTACCAACCTGCCCTTCCCATCGAGGACCTGTATACTCATGAGTCAAAAAAAGGCTGTGAAAATATCTACAGACCCCTCATATCCCAGACTAAACTGTTTCAACTCCTTCCCTCAAAACGACGCTATAGAGCCCTGCACACCAGAACAACTAGACACAAGGACAGTTTTTTCACAAAATACCATCACTCTGCTAACAACTAATTCCCACCAACACTGTCAACCTATTTACTAAGACTGTATCACTATTATTCCTCTCATTCTTCCTAGTACCTATCTCTTCCCACTAATGACCGTGTTGCTAGTCTCTTTACAATTTATATTGTTTTGTTTCCTAATATGATTTGATTGCTCATTAGTATCCTATGACTATCACTGTTGTATCTTATGATTCTTGATGAATGTATTTTTTTTCTTGTGGACACAAACAGCTTATGCATCAAAGATAAATTCCTTCTGTGTCCATCACACTTGCCAGTAAAGAATTATATTCTATTTTTTATTCTATCTGAAGCCACCTTGAACAAAATCAGAGCTCTGTTCTGGCCCTTATCTTAATTTAATCTTCCTTCCTCCCTCCTTGCCTTTCTTTCTTTCTTTCTTTCTTTCTTTCTTTCTTTCTTTCTTTCTTTCTTTCTTTCTTTCTTTCTTTCACATGTGATTCTTTCATTTTAAAAAGCAGCTGTTCTGGACTGGATTCAGCCCTGTTCAAAGGCAAAGACGTTCTTCCACAAAAGCCTCATATCTAAAACTAAAAGTCTCTTGGGTGAGTAGCCGTTTGAAACCAGTTTTTTATCAGCCCCATCTGATGCTCTGCTTGCTGTACCACACAAAAGATGGCAATGCTAAAGGCACACCTCAGGGACAAAGCCCTGTTGGAGACAGAGGGGTTTATTTCTGAGTCAATAGCCAGGTGGTGAATGTTTCATTGCTTCCTCCTGTTGAACATGCATATCAAATAATCTAAACCATGGCTAAACAACCAGGTTTTCTCTCCCTGGAGTTTCCAATCCTTTCCATGTTGAGTGAACTAACAAGTGGTTTGTCCGAAAGACAAGAACCCTCAGATGATAAATACATTTCCTAACAAGAGTGAGAAAGATGTCTCAGCATCCTATTTTCTCCTGGAGAAGGTCTCTCTCAGGAAGTCCTCAGCCAAACCTGTTCAGGGAACCTTGTTTCTTTCTGGATCTGTGTCCTGGTACTTTCAAGGGTGGAATTTTACCAGTTCAGCCCAGTTCTATAGAACCGGTAGCTCTGAAGAGGAGCTGACACCAAACTGGTTCACTCCGAAGATGATCTTTGCTTCGATTGGGCCAACTCTGCCACCTGGGCTCTATGCTGTCCTTTATTCCCTGCGAAAGCAACCTTAGTTGCTTTGCGCAGCACAACTAAGTGCCGTGCATCAGCAGGAAAAGGTTATTGCTTGCCGGAAAAGCTGATTTACAAGTACTGTGCATGCACGCAAAGCACGCAAAGCACGCATTCACCATACTGGTTGTTATGCTGGTAGGATCCCACCCCTATGTACTTCCCCTGAGACAATTAATCAATCAGAACAATTAATCAGTGGAATGACATGCCTCCAGAAGTTGTAAATGCTCCAATACTGGAGGATTTAAGAAGAGATTGGACAACCATTTGTCTGAAGTGGTAGAGTGTCTCCTGCTTGGACTGGAAGACCTCTAAGGTCCCTTCCAACTCAGTTATTCTGTTACTCTGTTGTTATTCTGAGACTTGGCCAGTACCACTAACCCCAAAATAGCACAAATTCTGTATATTTAAACCCAGGCTCCTGGGAAATAAAAGGCTCCTCTTCTTTGGGGTTGTGTGACACAAGGCTATTAACAAAGAGGAAGCCAAACTGAGGAAGATATCAGCATGAAGCAGAACTAACTTATCTTTTAGATTGGCTGCTTAAGATTCAGCTCTTTGTGGATTGTCAGCATTTTCTCTTCAAAACAATCTCCCTGGATAACTAATAAGTCCAACAAGCCCATGCATTTAAATGATTTAAGAGTGGTGTGCCGATGATCCCATAAAAGGAGAAATATATATATAGTCATAATCCTCGCTCATACAACACATCAAAAAATATATGAAAATCCCATTTTATTTTTCCAAACTGCTGGTGCAGACAGGCACAAGATGTCACTGAATGAATTTTGGAATTCTAGTGGGATAATAAAATCACTCCTATGAACATAGCTGGAAGAGCTTGCTGCAATTTATCTGAATTGCTGGACCCGACCAAAATAAAACCTTTATTCCTACTGTCTTTTACTGGTAGTAAGCAAGAGAATGTAATTTGATCGGGCGCTACTTGGGGTTGGAAAAAGAAGGCAGTTTTATTTTCTTTTGTGTAGGCTAAGTTATACAAAGCACAACCCACTCTTGGTATAAAAAAGCAACAACCATGTTATCCATGGGGTGGAGGGAAGTAATCCAACTTTTATAGAACAAGAGTGTTTTTACTGGGAAATGGAACAAAAATAAGTGCACAAGCTTTTGCATTTTCAAGAATGCTCCACCAAATATAATCCCTCAATTTGGAGTAGAGTTGGGTGGAGCTGATTGTTTACTGGCTAGATGCCCTTCCTGACACCATGGAATGCTATCAAAAAGGGTATTTTAATATTTTTTTTTGTATTTTTACTGCAATAGGAATATCTGTTGAGTGGGAAGAGAATGGTGACTTAACTTGCTATTTTTTTTTCCCTATCGTTTTTCTCCTCTTGATGGTCTTGATGCAATGCTGAAAAAAGTGAGCAAGGAGTAAACATTCAACTGGGATCAGAAGACATGTTTTTAGTTTTGCGGTATGGTCTTGAATACATTCAAACAACATTGGCAATGGAATTGACAAAATGGTAGTCATGATGAAGGTGGCCAGCACAAAACACACCTCCACCAGAAGGCCAATGGGTGGGGCTGATTCTCATCCACCCTTGCCCCCAGATCCTTTGACCTGTCAATTGGGCACCCTTCAATACAAGATAACTGTTCTGTCCTAGTTTTCCCCAAAAAGCACGAAGCAGACTCTTTCTCCTGGCAAAACCCCTTTTATTAAACTAAGGTGAATTTCTTGCATTCACATTCCGCCAAAGGCCTGGCAAACAGTCTTTCAAGTGCCTAATTAGGAGCACAGACCTTATTTAGCTTGGAGAGCTGCCAGTAAATATTTTCAAATGCAGCGCTGACCTCAGCACAGAGTCTGTGAGATGCACAGACAGATTTTCACACTGCTGCAATGAATGGATTGTTTCCTGCAAAAGCCCCCTCCCCTTTCACTCCTCTTTTAATCCCTATGGGAGGGGCCATTCACCGTCCACCTGTGGCTTAACTCCTACGTCAACCCTCAGTTCGTAATTGTTCTTTTCTTTTGGCAGCTCTGTGCATGCGCAGGCTGGGAACTAGCTCCAGCTGTTCTCCCTCGCCTCACTGCTGTCCAATTCCTAAGGCAGCTGATAATTGCCAGCCTGCCCTGGCTCCATCTCTGCCTCTGATGCAGAACCCTTGTCTGAGCCTTTCTGAGCCTCCAGGACTGGCCCATATTCCTCCCCAACCTTCTCATTGTCCGACTTTGCTACCGGCATTGCTTGCCCCCACCAGGCCACAACAACTATCTTCATTTTTGTTTCTGAAGAAAACCTGTTGTGCTTATCTGCTACCAAGAAGCTTTCTTATAAAGACATTGCTGGAGGCTGGTGCTTTGCTTTTGAACATGACAGGTTCCTGCTTCTTTATTATTATTATTTAAATAAAATGCAGTCAGAACTCAGGGAACTTGAAAAGCACCTGTGAGGTTGTCTGCAAAAATGATGCCTGACTTAAAGGATAAGGAGCTTTTGAAAACAGTTGTCTGGTCCGATGGAATTAACAACTCTTCAAAGGCTGTTTCTTTCAGCATCTTGGCAAGAGCCTAAAAAATTCAATGACCCCCCGATCCCCAAATGTTCTCTCTGATGAAGCTTTGAACACGAGGTGAGCACCTTTCCTGCCTGAAGGAAGTCAACCTCTCTTTTCTGTCACCTGAACTATCTCTAATAGGAACTGTTGTCTATGGAAACTCAAGACAGTTCAATAGTCCAGGCACATTTTCTTCAAACATTTTTAATGTTCCTCACAAACAGGGATACAATTACTCTTCAAATCATCAGAACTGTTGTTGTGCACCAAAGCAAATCATGGGGCAAGTGAACACCAAGAAGGAAAGCATCTGGTTTGTTGCTGGTGTTCAAGAAATTACCCTAATAGACAGAAGCCTCAGTGAACAAACTAATCAACACATAAATGTTCACCTTTCTTATTTTTAGCTCAAAATGTCACTGAACTTCTTTTAACAAGAGGATATAACATTTTTTAAACAAACTTCTGATGCATCAAAATTTTCAGTGTCATCTACTGAAGAGAAAGATTATATCTGACTAGTTATGCTATTCAACAGGATTGTGATGGAATATAGTCCAGATTCCCAGGAAATGGAGGGGGCTGCATTCTAGAGAAGCAAGAGACAACTCGGTAAAGATCATTTGTGTTAGAGAAAGAGGGTGAAGATGGTTCCTCCTTAATAGTTCCCAGACTACTATAGACTTTATTGGCTGCTAGTCTCCTTTAGTTTGGCAAAATTCTGTTTATAGCTGAGGAACACAAAGAAATCTGCCTGGAAGAGTGTCTTTGCCCACAACATGTCTTTGTTGGATTTTGGAGCTTGACAAGTACCCAGCCCAGGACATCATGAAACAGAAATTGGTCCATCCGCATGGAGGCACTAGCTCACAGACTTCCTTGTACTCAGTATAGGAGAGCCAAGAGCCAATCTGCAGGGTGGTGGGGTGACTTTCACAGACTTTTAGAAGTCTAATTGATACTTTAAACTCTTCAAGATTCGATGTGTGTGTGTGTGTGAGAGAGAGAGGGAGAGGGAGGGAGGGAGGGACAGAGAGAGAGAGAGAGAGAGAGAGAGAGAGAGAGAGAGAGGGGNGAGAGAGAGAGAGAGAGAGAGGGGGGGGGATACAAAATTCACCATGTAAACAAAATGGTATGGAAATTAGATCCTAATTAGGGAGAGATTTAAAATAAATCTGCTTCAGATTTCAATGAAATTGAACACAGAGACAACTTAGGCACGTTTGCTAAATTGATCCAAATTGAAGCGCATAATCAATCTTGCTCTTCCTACTAAGTTCTTGAATCATTTTATAGCTCAACAGAGCGAAAGCAGACAGCAGCCGTGTCCCAGTTTACACCAAAGATGCAGATCCACCCACATATAACTAATTACTCTCATGAAAGGTACAACATGAAAGTAAAAGAAGTCTTTGTAAATTCCATACAATATATTCCTCTCTCTCTCTCTCTCTCTCTCCCTCTCCGTCTCCCTCTGAACCCTGAACCCTAACCCTAACCCTGACTTTGGTTAATATCTTGCTCCAAACTCAGACTCCAACTTATTACAGTTGACAACATAATGCTAAAATCTAGACCATCCATAAAGGAAGGCCCTGACATGACACCAGTTTTGCTAAATTCAAAGTTTTCAGATTGTTCATGGTGTTTGCAAATCACCCAGAAAGTCCAGTTGCCTCTTGAAAAAGCACCTTTGGGACAACCATGACTTGGAGGACTGAGAATCTCCATAAGACGTATGAGGTGAAGGAGAATTCTTGTGATTTGTACATTGGGGAAATCTTCATATTTACAAATCAAATCTAAAATTCTCCCCATCATCACTACTCCAGGGGGTCATGAGTGACTCCACCCACTTGGAATCCAGTCTGCAGAGCCAGTGGTGGGCTAATGTCAGTTTGGACCGGTTCTAGTGAATCAGAAGTTCTGACAATCACCTGGCCCAGTCCACCCATACCTGTCCTATCCTGTCCTATATTTCCATCTTTTTCAGCTCAGCTGCTGTGCGCAGTACAGTGGATTTTGCATGCCTCAGCTGTTCTACTTACCAGGGATGTGCTGTAGAGATTCAAATTGGTGTTTTTTTTAAAGCTGCATACACACACAAAGTGTGCGCTCGCAGAACCGGTTGTTAAACTGGTTGCAGCCTACCAGTGGTGGAATTCAAAGATTTTTTTACTGCCAGTTCGGTGAGCATGGCTTGGTGGGCACGCTTTGTGCTTGTGCACACACTTTGTATGTGTGTGCATGCCAAATCTGCACTTTGTGCAGGTGCAGAGGCAGAGGCATTTCAACTCACCTCCTGCAAGCCTGCACTCTCCCTGTTGCTTCAGCAGCTACCACGCAGCACTCTGCTATGCCATGCAAAGCAGCTGTGCTTCAAAATGTAGAAAGGGAACATCAGGCCAGCCATGGAACAGGCTTGCATAGGAAAAGAAATCTAATAAACACGCCCCTAGACAAAAGCCACAACATACCAAACCAGCCAAAAGGCAGGAATTACAAATAGAAGATTACAAAAGCCATAAAAAAAAAACTAAAAGAGATCAGAGAAAAAAACCGGTAATACAGGAAGCTGCCCCTCAGAGTTAGTTGTTTTCGCACCTCTTTGAGGTTGCCTTTTGGCAGAAAGAAAAACAAACTCTGACAGGATGTTAGTGTCAAAACCTTATACACAAAGGGAGGGAAAAAGGTATAAAATTGGGAACTTATCATTCAAAGAGCAAGTTAGCTCCAGGAATGCAGTCTAGCCTTCCTGAAAATAAAAGATCCAGCTTTCAAGCAGTTGTCTGTATCCTTGCACCAGAGCTCTCCCAGCGGGAAAATTTGAACCCTCAGAGAAAGGTACTTTCAACCTTTCTACAAAAAGCAGGGAATAAAGGTGAGCATGGGAGCCCAGGAGGGCAGGTAGGCCCAACAATAGAGCATTGGAGAGAATTGGTTCAGTCTCCGCTACTCATCAGCACTACCAGCTTGGCAGAACTGGGCCAAACTGGTAGAATACCACCACTATGCATAACCCCTCCTCCTTGTCCATCTAGTCCCACCTCCAGTGTCACTTCTTCTCCTAGGAATTCCAAGCAATGACAGAATCTGAATGCAGAGGCTGTGTGTTTTTAAAAAAAATTTTAAAAGCTTCAGATGGTTTCAGAAGACCAATCTAAGAGATTTTTCTCTGCTTTAATCCCACTATATGCCCATTGGAGCCTCTTGAAGCTTTGCCATCAAATTTCAAAGGCTTGCTGTACACATGGCTTCAATTTTCCTTGTGATGTTGCCTCTGAGAATGAGATTGTCAGTACAATTAAAATACAAAGAAGGGAAGGAACATTCCTTTTTGAGGTACTTCCAGGAGTGGACTTGCGAGTAATTACACAGGCTTTGCAAATAAGATATCAAAGGGAGAGGCACATCAATTGTTTTGTCTCTTTGTATCCTGGTTTGAATTCATTCATCTTTCTGGAAGACACCTCAACACAAATGAAGCTGGGAGGGCCTTTGATCATCAGTGAAAGAAAAACAACCCTCTCTCCATTTCAGGCTTGCAAAAATCCTGCCTGCAATCCCTTACTGAGGACATAAAAAAAAAGCAAAAGCGTAATGAGGAAGTATTTTTTATGCAAATGCACTTCTGTTTCTGAGGAACCAAAGCAAAAATAAAATTCAAAGGAGGACCTGAGACACAATTTGAAGGCCCCACATGTGAAACACTGGGACGGATCCCTTTTGTAAGGTATGGAAGCCTCCGTGTCTTGAGGGAAATGTTCATTTTGTTGCTTCAATAAATAACACAAGAGGAAAGCAAGTCCTTACCACTTGCTGACAAAGAGCATTTGAATCCTCCAAAAGCCCAGAAAAATGTCCACAGAATTGTAGCATGAAGGATTTAGGAAAGAGAGATGTGATTCCAATCTTCACTGTGTGATCTCATCCAAGTATCCCTGGCCCAATCCTTTGATTATCATGGGACATTTATGGTCTCAAGATGAAAAGAGTTTTCCCACTACATTTAATAAACAGATCAGATGACAGCAACCCAAATAAGACCAATAGTGTTCTGTATGGAACTTGGTAGGTTCCAAGTACTTCATTCTGATTGGCTGAAAGGCTACTTACGGATTGGTTCGCTAGGAACCCATCCAGGAAGCCGCCAAATGGCGGGAAGAGTTAAATAACTGTCATTGGCCACAAGCTGGCAGGCTAGCCGCTATATAAAGGG
>BHFT01063932.1:0-12521 GCA_004320025.1 Laticauda laticaudata
CGCGTTAACCAACGGATGGTAAGTGTTTTTCTCCATTTTACATCCTCTTTCCATCCGTTGCTGCAGTGTGACAGTGGTTTAAGATTAGATTAGATTAGATTAGATTAATCACATTATAAATAGCAAATGATTCTTGTGCTGCAACACTTCTCCAGCATAAAAGAAGTGGGAGAAATGACTAAGGAAGTAGCAACTTACTTATTTGGACAGCCATTTGGACCCAAAGCAGGGTCTCCTGCTTGAGCAATGGGTTGGACTAGAAGACTGCCTTCCAACCCTGTCATATTATCCCTGTTACTTACAAGACAATCACTTTCTGGTTGTTTCTTACACATTTTGGTTAGAGCGGCATGTTGTGGGTATTGTTAGCTTAGGAAGATTAGCTGATGGGATCTCAAAACAGGCTTCTCTAATGTGGCACACACACACACACACACACAAACACACACAAAAACCTTCCTCCATCCTAAGGTGAGGTGATCCCAACATCTATTGGCCCCCATTTTGCAGGGCCATATACCTTTTGGTTCTGAATACCAGATTTTGTGCTTGAGCCTGGGACCCTAGGTGCAAGATGCTAGCCAATATCTGGCTGTGCTGAGAGGCTTGTATGATTCTCTGTGACCTATGTTTTTTATTTTTGTTTTATTTTTAGCAATTGTATGCATTTTTGTTTATTTTTCTTTATGGTGGCTAACCCAGGGTTGTGTTTGTGAAATGGGTGACCATATAAATCAAATAAATAAACAACAACAAAATAAAACTCTGGCAAATTAAGTATCTAGTGGCAAAGAAAGATGGCAATGAAGAATCAATGTCATTGCAACTACTTCTTTTCCCTTCTTTTTCTTTGTATCTTTCATTCTTTTCTCTGCAACAGAATTGCAGACAACTGCTTCTTTTAAAATTAGCTGTGCATTATTGGCTGAAAATGGTGAATGGGGTACAACCACTGTGGTGTTTATTTGAACATTCTTTGTGAAGAAATTGGGAAGGGAGATGACAATGAAGAATGTCTGCTTGTGTCAGCTGAGAGTTTTAAGAATTGCCCATTGCTAAATGTTGCATTTCCCGCAGAATTGTTTGAATGCTAGTATTCTATGCTTTTTATATGATAAAAAGTGTGTGTGTACATCTCTCTCTTTCTCTCTCTCTCTCTCTCTCACACACACACACATTTTAACATCTTATATTAAAGATAATACAGTCTATGAATAAGGAGCAAAAATGCAAACAGAAGGTAGCCCCTAAATCTGGAAAAAAACATTTTTCCTCTTTTTTCTAAGAAAACAAAAATGGAAAGAGCCATAATCTTCACCCAAGTTGATGACCTTAGTCTCAAATTTATCATTAAACTTCCAATATTTCTTTGGATTCATAATTTGACAGATATCTATCCTTGCTAGTCTTCAACTACTGTATGTTCAGTTTAAAACAATTTTGAAGTTGTTCTATATGTAAATTGGGTAACTCCAAATATGCAAACCTGACTGGTCAAATAAACTAAGCATTGGATTGGTTCACTAGGAACCAATCCAAAGAGCTGCTGAAAGGCGGCTTGCTGAAAGGCCCGGGGCAAATTTCAAGCAACTGCCATTGGCGTACAAGCCGTGCAGGTCAGGCCTGTATAAAAGGCTTGGCCTCGGTTTTTCAGCCAGGCCGTTCCTGTTACTGACTAATAAAGCCATTTTTTGGTTTGTTTGCGAACCCAGTCTACCTTTGTGGTGGTTTTCCAAATAAAATACTGGCGACGAGGATGGTGATTCTCCTGAATGCCTAAGACAACAACGGTTGATAAGAGCCAAGACACAGCAGAGATGCCTGGAAACAACGCACCGGCCCGCACCCTCAATTCCTAACGAAAGATGATTGGGAGTCATATGCAGACCGCTTCCAAATGTATTTGGAAGAGCAATGAAATGGAAGGCATTCAGAGGCAAACGCAAGCAGCTCTGTTCCTAACTCATTTGCGGAGCCAATGGTGTTCAAGATGGCAAAGGCCCTTGCGAAACCCCGAGATGTTAAACACACTAACGTGGCCCAGAATTGCCAAAGAATTCTACAAAGCACACTACGCTTCCAGTGGTGTCTAAATTTTAATTAAAGCGACACAATTTTTACCACAGAGACCAGAGAGAGGGAGAGACCCGTCGCCGATTTCATGGCTGCTCTGAAGGCAAAATAGGGGGTGAGTGTGATTTCCTGAATCGACGAAGGCGATGAGGGATCGCGTTGGTGTTTGGAAGCTAAGAGGACTCTACTGCACAGAGTAAATTACTCAACAAGCCCAACATCACCGTAACCGAAGCCATCCGCAGAAGCCACCAGCCGCCGAAGCCGCCAAAAAAAAGCCGGCCGGTCACACATGAAGAAAAAAACACACAACAGCGAAGAAAACAACCCCAGCCAAAGAAGAAAACCAGCCTACCACCACCACACCTCCCACTACGAGGGTCAGGAGAGGCATCGAGTCGGAGCGAAGAAGACACGAGGCTCCATCGTTTATTCAGCGAACAAAAAAAGAGCGCCGAAAGAAGGAATTGCCGGGAGTGCCGCTGGCTGCGGAGGAAACCATGCCCGAGCCGAATGCAGATTTCTCGACGCTATCTTTGCAGGCATTGCAAGAAACGAGGCATATCGAAGAAAGTCTGCTAGAAACAAGAAAAAGCTATAGCCCAACGAGACGCCGAAATTCCCCAATTACAACTGAGCCTAAACGACGCTGAAAGAAAGTGGCAACAAGGAACAAAAGCGAGCCAATACACACCAAAATGTCCACTGAGAGGAGCGCTCAGACGGAAAGCGGGAAGAAGGTTTAAAAGTCATTGCTAAAAATCAAAGGGAAAGCCCTGCAAGATGGGAGGTGGACTCGGGGGGGGTCCTTCTTTCTATGGTATCGTGGACACAATAAAACAGCTTAATCCCAGATATCCAACCCAAAGAAACCAGAAGCAGGCACCTAACCCCAAAGACTACCAAGGTAACCAAATCCCTGTAGTCGCGGCATGGGACAATTCCCGATCACCTAATAGACAACACCGTCAAATACTACCGCTGACCATAGTCGACCGAGACCCAGACCAAGGCCTGCCTGGGCATTGAATGTTCGGCACCATTTTGGGGCATCGGGATACCGGGGTCGATCGAGTTGACTACAACCGGCTGGCGAAGAAGACCCTCCGCTGAGTTCCAGGACGGTTTTTGACGGCTCACTTGGCAGTATCGGGGGAAATCCCATTTCTTTCAGTCTAGACCCCCAAATAGCCCCCACGAAGAATAAAGGCCAGGCGAGTTTCCCTATTGACTAAAGGCCAAAGATTAGAGGAAACAGCATAGGACAAACTAATAGCCCAGGGGGTGTAGAACCTGTGGACCATGCCCCAAGTGGCGGAAACGCCTATTGTCACACCCATAAAACCTGACGGGTTCCATTAGAATCTGTTGGTGACTATAAGGCTACCCTGAACCACGCATTACAACCAAGTGCACATACCCGAGGTTGCCAGTAGTCCCAGCATTTGCTTCATCCCTGGGAAGGGCGCAAAGTTTTTGCGTAAACTCGACTTGGCCAAGCCTACAACAACTCCCAAGTGGACCCAGAAACAGCAGAAGCAGCCAGACTATAGTCACCCATAAGGGCGCATTCAAAATTGTCACCGACTCCAATTTTGCGAGGTAAGCCGTGGCCCCAGGCGTGTTTTTCCAGAGTTTGATGGAGCGCCTCCTAAATGCGCATAACAAGGAGTCGTTCCCTATTTTGACGATCGTCTCCTAATCTCGTTTTCCCTTTATTAAGCCAGAGCGATTTGAAACTCCAATTTAAGAAAAAGACTTCAAAGAAGTTATTAACTAAGTTTAAGAATTCTGGCCTCAATGTAAAAAGAGAAAAGTGCTGCCCTAATTAAAGGAATAGTGTTCGAATTCCTGGGCTATTTCAATAGACGGAGAGGGTATCCACCCTACAGACAAAAAAGTTAAAGCAATCAAGACGCACCTGAACCAAGAAACAAACCGAACTACAAGCATTTTTAGGAACTAATTAATTTCTATAATGTGTTCCTGCCCAAACAAGGCCACTATAGCAGAACCGTTGCACCGTCTTTAGGACAAGAAAGCCCAAATTGCAGACTTGGGTTACAAAGAAAAGAAAGCCTTCCAAAATATTAAAAGCTTGCTAAGATCAACAAACGTTCTCATCCAATTTAGCAACACACTGCCATAAGAGTGACCTTGCGACGCTCTCACCATACGGGAGTAGGCTTTGCCAATCCTGAGCCACCAACTACCTGATGGCAGAGATAGCACCATCGCATAATACTCTAGGACTCTATCCAAAACCGAGCCGGAATTACAGCCAAACTGGACAGGGAAAGCTCTCACAATAGTCGCTGCGAAGTGAAATGCTTCCACGAGTAACTTATACGTCGCGGACCTTTCAAATCAGTAACGCGACCACAAACCGCTGAGTGGGGATTTTGGCCGGAAACAAGCCAACACCTAATATACTGTCCCCAAGAATGACTAGGATGGTCAGAGTTCCAGCAGCTTTTTTCTACACTCTGACACAATTCACCCAGGGGAAACAAATTTCCCATGCGGACGCTTTGAGCAGAAGCACCCTTGACCAGCAACCGATGAAGACCGGGCACCAGGGATGGAAACACTACAAATTGAAGACTTGCCCCGATCTACCCATATCAGCTTATGATGCGCCAGCAGCCATGCCCGAAAGACTCATTGGACTGGCCCCGCGTTCTTAGCTGGGTAGGGTAAAGGCTGGCCGGAGAACCCAAAAAACTGAAAAACTTGAAACTTTCCGGTCCAGACAGACGAAACTTTCAATTCAAAAGGGGTGTTTGTGTGGGTGAATCGGGTGGTCATATCTGGACCAAATTACAACCCAGGGTACTTTAGATTGCTACATCGAAGGGGCACCCGGGAATGGTTAAGATAAAAGCCTTGCCTAGAAGGTTATGTTTTGGGGACCGGGTATGATAAGGAACATAGGGAGTATTGGGTAAGCTCGTTGCAACAAATGCCATGGGGAATTAGGACCGTCCCACCAAAAGCACCCGTTTTAAGGACTGGGAAACCCCTCAGGGACCTTGGTCAAGATCCACATTGACTTCGCGCGGTCTACCAAGGGGCATACCTTTTTTCTGATTCTCGTTATGCCTATTCTAATGGCTTGAAGTTAATAAGTTATGTCATCAACGACAACAGAAACGTAATTAAAAAACTGGACAACCTTTTTGCCACCCATGGTCTACCGGACGTTCTTGTCTCCAATTAATGGGCCACAAGCTAACCAGCTACCATTTTGAGGCAATACCTAAGCCTCCCTAGTATAAGACATGCCCTAACTGCCGCCGGGCCACCCGGCCTGCGAACGGCAAGGGCTGAAAGAATGTCCGGTTTACTAAAAGAAGGTTTAGAAAGAATGGACGCAGGGAGATGTCCACAGAAAGTTAAACCGTTTGCCTCACACTCCAGCACATAACGCCCAGTACCGTTAACCAACAACGTCCCCAGCCCAGAATTACCCTTTTATGCGGCGAAAGTTAAGATCCACACCTTATTGGTTACACCAAATTTTACTCCAGAAAACCCCCCTGACTCCTCTACACTGGTTTAGGACAATTCGAAATAGGGCGATTTGGTATACGCTAAAAACTTCCACTGGGACCCGGTATGGCTACCAGGACAAAGATTAACCCAAATCACAGGCCCCAAATCCTACCGCGGTTAACAGTTTAGGGGATGGCAGGGAATGGAAGCGGCAAACATAGACCAGCTTCGATCCCAATTTATAGAAAGAGCCACAGACATTAACAACCAATTCCCGCGACAAACCGACGAATTGCAAACCAAGGTGAGCGGGGGCGAAATGCGAGAAGTAAATAAAGAACTTTTTAAAACCAAAAACCAATGAAACATTTTATAATCAAAAAGAGAAATATTGAAAGACTCACTGTTTGAGAGACTTGCGTGAAAAACCCATCGGAAAGGGGCCAGCCAGGCCAGCATCGGACCTGCCCGGAGGGAAACGGGAGGGAGCCAGGCCAAAAAACCACCAGCCTAAGAAACTCAGGTGGGGGGTACGGTTAAAATGGCTGACTCACCCTTCCAGACGGGGTTTCCAGGGAGAAGAACGGGACAACACGGCAGCCCCATCCGAACCGGTCGAAGACTTCAGTAAAAGAATGAAACCCGCAAGTTCAGGTCGAGGTCCGGGAAAAGCCCCGCCCTACCTACGAGCACTAAGTCACACGTAGGACACTGAAACTAAGAGGGGAGGGTGTGTCTCTATATGTAAATTGGGGTGACTCCAAAATATGAAACCTGATTGGTCAAATAACTAAGTTTAACCTAATAAACACCCAATCCAAAAGAGCTGCTGAAAGGCGGCCAAATTCAAGCAAACTGCCATTGGCTACAAGCCGGCAGGTCAGCCTGTATAAAAGGCTGGCCTCGGTTTCAGCCAGGCGTTCCTGTTACTAACTAGTTGTAAATAAAGCCTTTTTGTTGTTGGAACCCGGTCTACCTCGTGTGTTTTCCGAATAAAACAGAAGTCTTGTGTTGATACTTGTTCTGTTCAGCTGAAGATCTGCATTAAATATTTGTTCCCAAATCATGTAGAGTGAATTATATTTTCCGTTAAATTTATTTTGAGTTAAGAGATTTATTCACTAGAGAAAAAAGTTGCAAGTGAATGCAAATAAGGTGTTTTTGTTTGAAAGCTGTGATGTATTACTCTAGGATATTAAAGTATGAAGGTTTTGATTTATAACATTGAATAGTCAAGGTGAACAAATAACAAATTATAGCATTAGCCCTGCTGTAGATTTTCCTTCACCAGATGTCGCACAACTTGAGACTGAAACAAAGGGTCTCCTTTCTTCTCTTTTATCATGCCCCAGTTGATAGTTTTAAAATTAAAGTGGTGTTGAAAATGCATGTCCTTCTGTGAAGTGTGACTCTCAGGGACTTCAATGGGAATGGGGGGGGGACCTTTAATAAAACTGGGTCAGACTAGTGGAGGTGTGCTGCAGATCACAGTCATCATTTTGCACCAGTATCACTTTAAGATGAGGAAGGAACACATTGCCATTGTGAGATCCGCAGCTAAGGAGTGGATAAAAATTAAATAAATGAAGGAAGAAATCTATGCAGGAAGTGAAAAACAACCCAATATTTTAATCCTTATGGAAAGTTGTATTATTAAATCTTCCATATTTCCTCTTTTCTTTACCAGGAATGTACATATTCTGCTATGACTGAGTTTGAGTTCTACACAATTGTTGTATTTATATAACATACTTGACTAAGCAAACTGTTTTGTAGCTTGATACCATTACCTGTTTCACACAGTGTAAATAAACAGGGCCATCTTCCAATAATATGCCGAACCACGAGTACCAAGCTCTGTGGAGCCTAATTCAGGCTATTGCATAATGAATATAATTTATCAGTTTATAGAAAAAGGATGAAAATGTAGAAGAATTTCAGTAAACTCATGTAGACTATCTCTCAGCAACCATAGGATTTTTTTTCCTCTGTGATATTGAGAGAGAGTTTCCACTTGGATAGAAAATCAAGAATCAGTAGCTATCCTTCTCCAGCCTCTAAGTCTGCTTCTTCCTGAAGTCAGTAAATCACAAGAAAATGGGAATGCAGAAGAAAGCACAGTGAGGATTAGCAAGGGAAATGCTACGAGAGGTTATGGTTCCCTTGGACCACCAGCCCTGTGCGTCCTTCAAATTACCATATAAGTTATGCCAATTACTTGAAGAAAAAGATATTTATTAGGTGCAAAGGGAAAGGAAGGATAGTTATTGGGTAAGGTAGATATATATATATATTTCTGTTACAGGGAGAGAATGGAAATTATTTGGGGGGAAAATTAAAATATATGTGCTATTTTTTACTGATTTCTGTTCAGTTTACCACTTGAAGAATATAAAATGTATTATGTATATCTGGGTTTACTCATAAATGTATCACATTTAGTATACTTATTATATATAAAAGTATACATTAATCTGGCAATAAGTATCAACTATATAGGAATGATTTTATTAATTTAAAAAGCAGAAAAACAATCCACATGATAATAATCAGTTATATACTTTCTCCTTGCAACTATATATGGTATGTACCTTTTTTAGAAAAGAAAACCTGGGGAAAGGTACATTTGCCTTTCAACATAGCCTATTTGGTTGCATTTTATGAGCCAATCTTGACAGCTTCTGCTTATTTGTGTGTCTGTGTGCCTGTGTCTGTGTGTGTCTGTCATTTGGGCCAGCAGGGTACTGCAGGAGGCCATCCAAGCAGAAAGTGGGGTGTGTGGAGTTGCCCGCCACCCTCCGTGTCCCATTTTGGCCATCAAGGTGCTGGTCAAAATGTGTGTGTGTGTGTGTGTGTGTGTCCAGGCATGCACCATTTTGGCCAATAAGGAGCTGCAGGAGGCAGCCCCCCCCCCATGCCTGGTTTTGGCTGACAGGGTACTGCAGGAGGGCGTCCATCCTGTCTCCTCCCCTTCCTGCCAGCCGGCCCACGGAGGACAACTACAATGCTGATCCGGCCCGCCAAAAAATCCACTTTAAAACACCCCTGGTCTCGATGTTGACTTCCATGTAGTAGGAATATTGTATAATTCAAAAGAATATGAACAAGTCTGGTCTTACAATTGAGTAATTTCTTCCAAAAGTAACAATTGTAGGGCAGTGTACAAACATGTTTTAAAAGAAGCATTAATCTCCAACAGGATAATTTACTCAAGCCTTTTTTGCGATGGAGTGCAGAAGAACTGAAATACAGAAACTTGTCATTCATTCATACATAGACTTAATTCCACTAGAATGCCATGAACCACCACAACCTTATAATCTTTTAAAATTAAATATTCTTCCCACTATTACTTTTGAAACAGAGTGCCTTATTAATGTGAATAATTGGAACTTCTCTATTTTATGTGTCCCTGTCTAATTGGAGCACTTTTGTTTCTATAACATTTTGCTTCTATAGTAGAAGAGATGCATGAGAAGCATGCATCTCATTATCAATTTGGAACAGCATGTTGACGCTTAAAATAGTTTTAAAAATTGTAATTCAAAGTGCAAAGTAAAAGCTACATTATTGCTTGAGCTTGTGACAGTCTTGACCTTTGTATTTTGTGTCTAATCAAATGGAGTAATTTACAACTAGTAAAATGGGGAGCTTATAGACTAACTTGCAGATCATAATTACACTAAAGTTCATAGTCATCCTAACATTTCCAGTGTACAGATTAGAAATTTTATGAATGTCCATGTCTTTGTGAAAATAATTAGAGCCTCTAGACATTAACCTTGCACTATATTTCAGTCTGCAACATATAATTTATTTAGATGAGCAAAAGGCTTGTTGAATAATGGATGTTTTACAGACTTCCAGTGTGGATACTGTCTGTAAATTTAAAGAAAAAATATTTTTATTCCTAATCATTTTAAACAATAAAGTAAATGTTTCATCAGTATCTGTTAACAGAGCATTAAAGCCAAGTTGTTTATTCCCTATAAAAATGAAAATTATCAACTCATCTCTTTTTTTAAATAAAGTCTTTACTCATAGATAAGACATATTAAATTCAGCATCTTCAAGGATTAATAGAACTTTCAACAATTCCCAGCTAGCAAATAATAAAGAGAAAAAGACTGTGATACATACTGTGATGTCTCCAACATAACATTTTTCTGTATTTTTAATTATTTACTTTGATTTCTGATAAATATTTCCTGCTAGATGAAAACACTGCACTGCTTAGAAATGTGTGATTTTGTTTTTGTTTTGCTTTCAGAGGTTTCTATTTAAAAACAATCTCTAATTAATAATATATTATGAATTGAATAATACATGCATTATTCTTCTATTCATAACCCTAAACCTATTAAAAAAATTAAGTGCTGGAAGTCCAAATCATTATTTACTAAATTTAAAGATGTGGAAGTTGCAGTCTTTACCAATCCAATTACTATAAGAAAGCATAGAGGAATTTCTAAATCAAACAGGTGAACAATAAATGGCTATTACTACTGCAGGAAGTTATTAAGTGAAAGTGTAAACATGAACTAAGCATTCTCTTTCAAAGGAGTCTCTAAATCCTGGTGTTCTTTTATTTTATAGTATAGGATTCTAGTCAAGCACTATGAGAAGATTATTTGTTTTTGACATCAAATAAAAAGAAAGCCAAAGAAAAGTCCTGAATAAATCAATTATAGAACATTGAACAAAAGAAGCAAAACAGACACTGAATTTACAAAAATAATAAACTTTTTAAACTTTTCATTACTTTTCAAGTAATGAATGAGATGCAACACTGTCAGGTACATCTTTTTTCATGACAAGAACTCTTTATTATTTTTTTATTTACAACAAGGGAAATGATCCAACTCATTTACCATCCTAGAAACCTCTATTAAATGGAAATGATAACCTATATATACTAATACTTAAAGAAAATTAAATAGATGTTTCATCTAATTTAGAATATTCTGCTGAAAGTGGATTTGTTCCAAAAAGGTACATGAAATGGAATATCCTGTACCCTTTCAATGCAATGTTTATCAGAAAACCAAAACAAAGTGGCTGTGATTTTTATTGACTGAGAGAAAGCCTGTGATAATTTGGAATTGTCTTTATATTCATAAGTCTGAAGAAGATGAACCATGGTTCAGTATACAAACATGGATATAGAGAGTTTGTAAGGAACATGAAGCTAAAGTAATATTAAACGGACTTTTATCACACAAATAATGTTCATTTGACTCTTGGTGACTGTCTGGAAAAGTCCCTGAAGTTTCCTAGACAAGATTTCAGAAGTGGTTTGCCATAGCTTATTTCCCAGAGTAGAGAGAGTGACTATATCACATAAGAATAAGATTCAAATCATTACATTAAAACAATATTTAAACTATAAAGTTCCATATTGTATTTAAATCAATTAAGCTTCTGCAAATTTACTGAATTAAAAAATGATTTAGGAATAATTTTTGGAAAAATAGAATGGCAAACATTTTAAGATGGAGAACATTAAAATTGTGTTCATTCGGAAGAGTATCAGCAGTAAAAATGAATCTCTTACCAATGCTCAGTTTTCAATTTCAGATTTTCCAAATAAGAATTGAAGACCAGTATTAAATGAGTGACAGAGACAAATAACTAACTAAATGTAAACAAATAGAAAAATGAAAATTAGGCTCAGTACAGTGTTTTACAATACCTGAAAAAATAAGGTGGACTGGTAATGCCAAATTTATGATCAACTCAACTGTCTAACTTGTGTCACAGAATAGATGATATTACATTACTTCTTCTAGATGGTTTGCATAAATACCTTTCACTTGATACAAATAAAAATGCACAACATATAAGAAATCACTCAGCCATAAGCAATGAATTAAATACTTGCATGAACACTATCATCACCCCTTGCCTCAACATTAAATATTTATTTTCATGAAGGGATATCCACAAAAGAGAGCCAAGTACAAACCAGTAAGACCTAATTCTTAAATAAATTCTTAAATAAAACAAAGATGAAATAGTTTGAATTTTTTTATTCACAATGGTCTGAATGATCTACAAGTTTCAGTAACTTCAAATATGCAGTATACCTCAAAAGGAATGACACAAAAATGGGGTGTGTATGTTATACTTGGAGACCTTATGTTATAAGGTTGAAAAGACTGATAACATAGAACTCAGAACATTTGTTGAGGCATATTTATAAGTTGCTATTTGCTATTCAAAAACAGAACTAAGTTGAAGAGTTCAGAATTTAAATAAGACAATAGATATATAACAATGGGAATATCACTTAGGGAAAATTGCTACAAGATGTTTTACTGCTGGTATATTGCCTCTGTATTGAATAACAAAACAGATAACTCACTTTCTAAAACCTGTTACAGATATAATCATAGGTCAGATCATTTTTCACATTTGGTGAAAATACCATACAGCTCAACAATTTTGTAAGTCACTTTATGATACAATGAAACAAATATTAAAGGATGAATTCATTTTTCTGCCATCTATTTTTTGTTACACATTATTAAGCCTACTATCCCCACAAAGAACACTTGTTATTTGTGTATATGATCGTGACTGCCGGAACGTTTCATACTTTTTATTGAAAATTACTTATAGTTTCCTTTCAGAATGGCAAACCACCTTATCTGAAGAATGATAATTCAACTTGGAAACCATTTACAGATTATAATTCTACATATAACAGAATAAAAGAGTTGGAAGGGAGCTTGGAGGTCTTCTAGTCCAACCCCCTGCTCAGGCAGGAAACACTATACCATTTCACAGGGATGGGATTCAAATTTTATTTTTAATAAATTTTATTGGTTTTTAAAAAACAAACATAAACAAACAAAACATAAAAACATCAAACTGTCTTCCATAGGTATACAGTGTGCCGGTTGGTTTACAAATTATTTTGTGCATCCATTTCATAGTCTTCAATTACAGTT
>BHFT01063936.1:0-58164 GCA_004320025.1 Laticauda laticaudata
CCTAATTCTTAGCAGATGGTCTCGTGAGTATGAAATCCATAGTGAATTGCAGATAATAATAAGGAATAAAGAAACCATTAGAGAGCATTTCACTGTGGCAGCTGTCATCAGCGCCATCTTGGCTAAAAAATGCATGTAAAAATGCAAGTAGAAAAATAGGCACCACTTTGGTGGGAAGGTAACAGCATCCAGTGCGTCTTTGGCATTTAGTCATGCCGGCCGCATGACCATGGAGACATCTTTGGACATCTTTGGCTTTGTAATGGAGATGAGCACCACTCCCTAGAGCCAGAAATGACTAGCAAGTATGTGCAAGGGGAACCTTTACCTTTTAAAAATGCAAATAATTTTTCTGTGGACCACCAAAATTTTCTCGCGGACCACCAGTTGGTGACCAATGCTCTATCATATCAACCATGGTGGCACAGTGGTTGGAATGCAGTATTACAGATTAGCTTTGCCCACAGCCAGAAGTTTGATCTTGACCTCAAGGTAGACTCAGCCTTCCATCCTTCTGAGGTTAGTAAAATGAGGACACAGATTGTTGTGGGCAAACATGCTGACATTTGTAAACCATTCAGAAAGTACCATAAAACACTATGGCATACTAAGTAAGTGCTATTGCTACCAGGAATTTAATATGACAGCATTCTTGATGGCTTCCGGCTTCTGTTTAAATTCCTCTAGCATAGTCACCATCAATCCCACCCCTCATAATGCAGCAGTTCTTACTTTTTTACCCCACGATTTCAAATGAAATTATTTAATCCCATTTTACCTTGTCTGGAATAACTGTGAACAATTCTGACCTGTCTTCCACATAATAGGCCTTCAGATACTAGAAGACAGCTGTCATTTCTCCATATGGTTTTAGCTTCCTAAGCTAAACATACTCACTGTTTAAAATAAAATTTTCCTTGCAGGACCCCTATCTCCTTCACTGCTATTCTCTGGACATCGTCCAGTTTGTCAATTTTCATTCTTAAAATGTGGTGATTAGAATTGGACTCAATAGTATAGCTTTGGTCTGCCCAATATAAAATAAAGAACAATGACTTCATTTTTGATTCAAAACCTCCTAGGCTACTTACTGTGTGTACCACTAAGTTAACTGTACCCTCCAACATATTAAAAATATCATTCCAATAAAACTAATCCTTTTCATACTTAAAAATTAAGGACTTTGTTCTTAAACACTTATACAGTACTTACAAGAAAATGAACAGTTTTTTATCAATGATAATTGAATAACTAGAAACATGTCCTGACAATGTCAATTATTTCAGGCCTGATACTTTCCATTTTGATATTAAAAAGCTAATTTAGCATTGATTTCATTTTTAAATTTTACAATATTACCAGTAATAATAGACATATCTAATGTTCATGGAGGCAGACAGATCCTGTTAGTTAAACACTGTAGGTAATTTCAGAAATCCTCTGGCAACAGTAGATATAGTAATCATTATGTCATCATCGCTATCAAACAGACCAAACTAGAAGTTGCTTAGGAAAAAGGCTCATATCCCATAACCAATCAGATTTGGTTATATTCTACATCCTGAAAAAATTTCAGCTATTTGTAGAAGTAGGTTTATTTCACATAAACACTCCTATAAATGGCTGTGTAAGTAATTTTTTTTTTAAAAAGTCTTAATTGCTACAAAAGCTCTGCTGGTCTTATTTGATGATGGAAGACCAGAATCATTTTAAACGTGAATCAAAATTATTTATTTACATTACAGGTGGCAAAGTACTATGTTTGGGCTGGCCATCTTTTTAATAAGAATTGTTAAAGGTATTTATATAAATTGTAAAATTAATTTCTTAATTAATTTTAACTGCTTTTCCTAAAGAAATAATCTTGTAAGACCCCCAAAAGGAACCAAGGCTATTTTTTTATTTGCTTGTTTATTTATTAAATTTGCCCATCTTACCTCAAGGTAACTATATAAAATGCAATATGAAAGGGTTAAAATGTAATCTAATGTAGAGTTATATGTATTACTTATTATTTCCAGTTAGACTTTTTGTGATGTCACAAAAAGTCTAACTGGAAACAATAAGTAATACATATAACTCTACATTAGATTTCATTTTAACACTTTCTTATTGCATTATATATTTAATGTACTTAATGAATTGCACAATATATCTTTGGTAGCTATTAAGGCTTTGGAAATGATATTCAAATGCTGCAGTTAGAAATATCAGATTTATGCCAAAATGAGTTTCCCTTTAATGCTACTACTGAGCAAATTGGATTTTGAAGAAGTAGGAGAGAAAGAGTATTGAAGTTTTTGAACTTGGTGTTGGAGTTGAGAATAATACTGATAGCCAAGAAAGCAAACAAAAAAAAATCAATCAAAAAATTTCACAAAAGCTATAATATCCAATAAGAAATAAAGTTGCACATTTTATAATTGCATTAAGATAATTTTTCTCAACTTCAATCAACCAGTGTTGTAATTTCATTTATAGTTTAATGAGAAGCTCAAACTACCATATTATGGATATATTTTGTGAAGACTCTGCACCCTTGAGAAGGCTATAATACTGGGTAGGAAATGGAAGGAAAGAAATGAAAAGAATGACTGGCAGCAAGGTGGATGAACTTAATAACATCAGCAATGAATGCACCACAGAGAAATCTTAAATGCCAAGTTGACAACAGATCATCTTGAATAAAATCTTATATGGTTATTAATGAGTTAATTAGAGAGAGCCAATTTAATGCAGTGTTTAAGACTCTAAGTTTAAGGCTAGAAATGGGGAGACTGTGAGTTCTAGTATCAACTTAGGCACAAAGCTAACTATGTGACTTTGGGCCAGTCACTCTTTCAAAGCTCTAGGGAGCAGACAATGGCAAAACTATATCTGAAAAACCTTGCCGAGAAAACTGCACAGACTAGTCCAGGCAGTCACTAGGAGATAATACTTATTTGGGCATCAGAAAAATGGTTGATATCAACTTGACAACAGATAATCATTATAGTTAAAAACAAATGATTAGGTCAAATACCTTGTTTGAATCAGAGGCACAACTGGTCTTTCTGGTCTTCTTGGTGGCAACGTACCAGGTCTATTCAAAGAGTTTGTTTTTGGTGGTCGAGGTTTCTTGGGTGGTATTGCAGGAACAGAAGGCTTCTGTAAATCTAATGTTTTTTGCTCTCTTTCTGGTCTTTCTTCAAATCAATTTTCCATCCAAAAGAAAAAAGACATTTTAAAGCCAAATAATATTATGCAATAGCTACAATAGCCAACAAAAAAAGAAAAAAAACCCCTAGCAATTGATTTACTGTCATAGCAAGTATATTATAGCTAGCTACCTAAAGTCATTGAGAGTTGGGCAGCAGACAGGTTTACTAAATTATGGTTCATCACACAGTGGGATGTTTAGACTGGATTTGGCATTTTTATCCATCTATTGAGTTCTTCCTGAGGACCTGGGATAGCAGATGTTATCTGATGATGTTGAGGTATTGTTGCAGGATGTACACTCTTCCAAGTAATCGACTAATGGTGATTTTGTCAATGCTGATGGTGCTTAAATAATGCTTTAGATGTTTTAAGATTGCATTTTTGCTAACTTTGCTTTCTTTAGCCATAATTATTATGTCTCTATTTGCAGAGCTTTGTGTTTTGTGATTTTCTCCAATTCTTTCTCTTCTGTTCTGCTTTCTTCAGTCTGCTATGTACACTACCCAGACATTTTTCTCTTTATTAAATTATTAATATATTTTTATTAACCAAATTGGATTTTTTATTTATAACTTTAAAAAGTAGAATTAATTTTCTGGTGCTAAAATTTTTCAAAGTTTTTATTTTCAACAATAATGTGAATCTTAATAACTTGCTACTGTTGCCTAATTTAAGAATATTATAAAGAAATTCTTAAAAAGTAACTGAAATGTATAAATAGTTTAAATCCATTTTTCTTGTATTCTAAAATATTATGTAATTATTATGTAATATTTGAATCACAATTTAATGACTGGATGAATTTAATGATTTAATGGGCCAATGAGGAGTAGGAAGGAAGGATATCTGTCAAGTCTGAATGCCCATTAAATTCAAATACAGATAACTGACCTCATTTGCAACCTGAAGTAATGTTTTATTCCATTTGCAGAGTTAAGTAATAAATTTAATTATTTGCATAAATTGATCCAACAATTATCAATTACACAATAATGCAAATGGTATCAATTGTCCATATTGCTTCGGAAGCAACAGCATTTTCTTCTTAGAATGGAAGTAAAGTTTTTTTATGGTTATATCTGAGTTCTGTTGGATCAATATGTGGAGAATCAAAATTTTTATAATGGAATAGCTTTGGATATTCTCAAGAAGTTTTATTTATATTTCATCTAACATTTGGGACTTTCTTTTAGAGAGAGAAATAAAATGCAGTTTTAAAAAAACAAAAGAGAAACTCACAGAACCATACTTCATTGCTGATGCTTCTGGGCACTATTTTACAAGTAATCAAACAACTGGGAAATTTGGGCCATAATGGAACTAGTGGCCTATGTGACACACTTGCAAGTTAATTTCTACACACTACAATATGGAATTCCCTTATTACTGTTCCAGAAATTATATACAACAAAGATTTTTCTACGAGTGTTTCGGAGTCTCTGATCAAAAAGTTAGGACAAGACATAAATGCAACTTGTCTTTTGGATGAAAGATTAAAATATCAAGGTGGTTTTCAAACAGAAGTATAATTCTTACCTTTTTCTTCTGTTCGATGAGGAAGGCATTCTGGTCTCTCAGGAGGAACCTTTTTAATTTCATGCTTTCTATCTGTAGTAGCTATCAAAAAGCATAATGTTAAACACTTTAAAAGAAAATGATAAAAATTATTTTTTCTGCTCTGCTAATGTATTAGTTTTTCGCTTAAAAGGCTGTTTTCTATGGATTACACATGTAGACCTGTTTATATTTAAGAATATTTCAATTTCAATTAAACTCTATTAAACTTAGATTCATTGTGTCAGATACAGTAAGTATCAAATCAAGTAGATTTCAAAATTAAAAATCACAAAAAGTGATTATAACTGCAACAGCACTTAACTGGAAAAGGAGATTCACTGCTTTGGTTTGCTTATATGACAATGATCCATCACAGTCATTCTTACTGGATGTCAGTTTACAAGTGAGTTCAGCAATATTTCAGAATTGCCCAAAGTTTATTTTATCTCTATTGTAGCTGAAGCTAGAATATCCATAATCATATTTATGGCTCATGTTGTAAATTGACTAATTAATTAAAGTCATTGCCCTATTGCAAGAGCAAGAGAATTAAGCTGAAAAAAGTCTTTGTAATTCCACAACTCAGATATGAAGCATCCTAAATCAGTATTTCCTGTGCTTATTAGAATACAAAAATGTCCTTTCTAACTGCCTCCTCAAAATATTCTTCCACACAAATTTAGTGGATTCATTCAAATGTAGGAAATAAATTGTATGCATTCATTAGCCTATAGTTTGGGTGAACCTTTACTCATAATCATAATTATGCATATAAAGTAAGATTCAAAATAAAGAGAATAGTGTATTTACAGCTGTTTGTCTGTTGTTCTTTCCAGTGCCTACACATTTTAAACATGTTTTAGGACTTTATTTCATATTTCTTCTCTTTTATTTCTTGGGATATGAGCTGGTGTCATATGATTAATTGAGCATGATTTACTTGAGCTCAATAATAGAGAAGTTCCATGACAGAACTTTCCAATGATAAAGGAAAAGTAAGAAATATTATAGGTGAATGATTTAACAAAGAGAACTAATAATTAAATGCATAATTAAAATAGTGAACAGCTATACTTTCCATTTCTAGTAAATGATAATTCTAAGTGAAAATCTTAGAATGAAATCAAGATATTTAAAAAGCAAATGAACATAATTTCAATAGGAACTCTAACAAAATAATAGCTATTATTAGTATGTTCCTTTAACTATAAGATGGCAAATGTATCATCACCATAGAATAATAGAAACAGTCAACTATACTGTTGATATAACTATACAGTGAGCCAACTGTCAAGCAATCACAGGGCTGCAGAAGGGATGGAGGGAAGCAGCTGTCAGAATATCAATATATCTGGGGAGGTCCATTATAATTTTGAATGGCCACTAAGTGAGGAGTACTTATAATTGCACTTTAATCATTTAACATGGTATGGTATATATACAGTAGTTGAGAGCATGTTAAAAGACTCCAAATGGTTTGTTGTGTATTTAAGAGAATATTTATTGATGCTGTAAATTACCTGATCCTTGTTTGAAAGGAGCTGAAGGAGGTGGAGGCTTTTTAGGTCTCTAAAAGTAAAACAAAATGAATAAATAAAAGATTATTAACAAAGAAATACTAAAGGAAATTAAAGGAATTTTTTTTTACATTTTTTGAGGTATCAATGAGGCAATGTATTATTAGTAAGAAAATATTAATAGTCCTCTCAGAAGTAAAATTTGCAAGAAATATACTACATAAAATCTGGTTTTTTTTCCATTTAAGGCAGTGGTCCCCAACCTTTTTTGTACCAGGGACCGATTTCACGATTATTCATTCTTCCACGGACCGGTACCTGAGTAACGCGAGACTCCACCGCCATCGGGATGGCTCTTCGTTCGAAGCCGCCCCCCCTTCGATGAAACTAAGGCGCAAGGATTCCTTCAGCACCCAAACGCTGCTTTCCAACCAAAAACCCGGAAGCACTTTCCAACCAAAAACCTGGAAGCACTTTCCAACCAAAAACCCGGGAGCATCATCAAAACAAGATGGCGGCACCCAAGCTTTGCGGCCTGGTACAAAATGATCCACGGACTGGTACCGGTCTTGGGACTGGTGGTTGGGGACCCCTGATTTAAAGCATAATGTCATTAGAATAATGTGTTACCATATCCAGATATTAGAGTTCTGTTTTCAAGATGGAAATAAATTAAATGTATTGGAAACCCATTATCTGTTCTTGTTTTCTCTTTTAAAACCAGACATTTTCTTTAAAAAGTCCAGTTTATGGAAGCTTTCACAGAATAAAGTCTTAAGAGTCCTGAGAAAGCTCAAGGAAAGGTGGCACCTGATAGGCAAATGATGCTATAAAATATGAATCTTTATCAAATATAAAAAAATGATATTGTTTTTAGAATGTCAATATGCAGATTTTATTTTATAAAACTGTATAGTTTTAACAGTTATTGCCATTAAATGTGTGTTTTTTTAAAAAATGAATGTTTTATTATGGTTTAGGTGGGCAACATTTGTAAATGATGTAAAAGTTAATTAGCTGTACAATAATAGACAAGCTGCTCCTACCTCTTTTTCAAAATCAGGAAGTAATAGTTTTACAAAGTTATCAGGGAATACTCCTCTTCTACCATTAAGTTCTCCTTCCCACCAGCCAGCATCAATGCAATCCTATAATACATAAGAGAAGAGTGTATGTATGTATGTATGTATGTATGTATGTATGTATGTATGTATACATACGTGCATACATACAAATATACATACATATATACATACATANTATATATATATATATATATATATATATAGACAATTCTATTTTCTTTCAAATTGACAATAAACAAACAAATATCTTTAAACAGTAGTTAGGATATATTTACATCACATTTCTGTATAAGTGTTTGGACCTGAAACTCATAGAAGTTACTTCAGAAACTGTGATTTTCTCCATTTGCAATGTGCTGTTCTTACCAATATATGAAAGATTTTACTACCATTCTCATTCTTCATTTTGTGAAACATTGGATTACAAAATAAGTAAACCCACCATTATAGAATCTAGCTACTGTATATAACTCTTATTATCACTGATCTAGTTATATAAGTGATAGCTAAAGAGATTGATAATAAAATAAACTATAATAATAAAGGCTGTATATCAGCACATTGTACATTCTATGGAGACTCTCAAGCATCCAGATCATGGTTGTCTCAAAGGTGCTTTTTCTTGATTTTTTATCTTTGAAAATGTTTTGCTTTTCATCCATGAAACTTTTCAGTTTTAACTTTAGAGTGGGGAATGGAAGGATATATGTTATTTAGTCATCTGGTTGTTAGCACTCTGAAGATCAGTTGTTAATGCTCTGAAATTCATTGATATCACTTGAGGGCTTATCTGTATCCCCAGAGTCACCTGAATCAGAGTGTAAATGGGTATGGGACTTTATTGTGACTGCTGAAAGGGTTGCAATTGTAAACAGGAGAGAGGTGATGTTATATCCTTTCCCCTCAATTGATGGATAGCTGTTCAATCTTAAAACAGATGGGGTCTTTCAAACCAGTGGTCCTCTCTGTCCAAAATAAGAAAGTCCAGTTGCTTTTTGAAAAAGCCTTCTTGGGACAACCTTGACCTGGATGACTAAGACTCTCCATACACACTTCAAAGGAGTCTTGGATGGAGAGAACCACTGTTCTCCACACCTGTTTGCAATCTGATTTGGGTGCCTCTGAGGATACAGATAAGCCTCCCCACAACTCCCCACCGAGCTAACCCTGCAATCCTCAGTGTGCTAACAACCAGATCACTGCAAAAAATATAAATCTTTCTGTTCCTCACCAGTTAGAATTGAAGAAGCTTCTTGGATGAGAAGCAAATGTTTTCAAAGAAAAAAAATCCAAGAAAGTCCAGTTGCTTTTCAAAAAAGCACCTTTGAGGAAGCATACGATAAAAATATGATTATTTTAAAGATGGAATGGAAAATGTATGTCTGGATATCTGGGGTTTAAAAAATATATTCTCCATTTAGTGCCACCTTGTAGCTTTCTCTGCCTCCTCTCCCAAAGTGCTAAATGGGAATTCACATATATAATATACAAACTAATATGGTTGATCGCTATGGTATATGGTGAAAATAAATACTCAAAACAATTTATTTACCACCATCTAATGGCTTGTTGGGAGCTCTGCATGCTAGATAAAGTAGTCAAATTGGTGTGTAAAAGTGCATGCAGGCACAAGATAAATTTGGTTTCTATAGTTCAAAAACTACTTGATGGCACATTAAATACATTATCATCAAAGGTAGCCTGGAATTTAAGCAGTACAGAACATTGCCTGTCTAAATATAATTGAATAAGAAAATTATTTCAAACTATAGTTCCAACCAAATGAAAGCCTGGATTTACTGACAGGTGGTTTCGTACCTTGAAATAGATCAGCAAGGATCACTAATTATCCATGACTTGAAAGTGACAACAAAATAACTTTTCCTCCTATCAAAAATTTTTTATTGCTAAATTTAACAAGTTAGTAGGGAAGAGAAGACTAATCATTAGGACTGGATTTATATAAATAAGCCCTCTATTCAATTCTGGTTTCTAAAAAAAAGTTGTCATTTAGAATTCTTTAAGGTCAAAGTGTATAATTTAATTCATGGTTAATTGATGGTTCATACTGGTGGATAGTGAAGATTTAGGGTTGAGGGTTTTTTTGCTTTGTTTTTGCAGCCTGTTCTCACTGTGGTCAGCAACTTGCCCTAGGAAGTACACTAGTCTCCCAATAAATGTCCTTCAGAAGCAGTCACATTGTCCTTAAAGGTGTGTGTATGTTTTGTTTTTTTTTAAAGTTTTCGCGGGTACTTACATGTGTGCTGTTCAGCTTCCTTCGGGTATTATCCCACGTCATTGTAAGTGCTTTTTAAAGTTTATAGCAACAGTTTCAGCAGAATCACATTTGCGCAATCATCAGGCTTTGCATAGAAGTTTGTGATGTGGGTCACCTGACCGCCACCAATAAAACTGGCTATACAGAAGCTGATTGATGGCAAATGAAGGATTTCTGCTGAAAACATTGCTACAACATTTAAAGCACTACAATGCACACGTTTCAGCAGAATCCCATCTGCCATCATCGGAGGCTTCTTGTATGGGGATGTGTGTCTCACAGTTCCTGGTTTCAAAATTCGAGGCTTGGTCCACTTCTGATTGGCTAGGAGACCTGTGGTCTGTGTTCAGTTGGCTTGGAGTTTGATTGATTGGCTGGTTTCTGGTTCTTCTGTCTGTTTTGTGGGGGCTTTGGATTGGCTGGCCAACCCTCTGTTCTTGTTTTGGAGGGTCTTTTCAAGCTGGCAGCTTGCTTTGTGTGACAGGACGGCATATTATTCATGGTACCGACAAGCTTGGGCTTTCACCTGGGGTGCCTGTGGGTGGGGGGGGTGTTTGAGTTGGAAGGCATCAAGAGGAGTCGTGTCTGTGCTCAGGTGTGGGGGTGTTTGAGTTGGAGGCATCAGGAAGGAGTCTGTCTTGTGCTCCAGGTGTTTGCCTGGCTTGGTGGGTGTGGAGATACTTTCTAGTTTTGAGAGTGCAGGTTCCAAATGATTGACAGTACCTGCTGGAATCATCTCATTCTAATCGATGGCTTTCAGGTCTTTTTTGCAATCTCTATGGCTTCTCTGATGAATTCTCTGTGCGATTGGGGTTTTCTATAGTGGCTAGGGCTTTTAGTGCCATGATGTTTGTGACAAACTGAGGTTTTCATGTGTTGGGACTAAGTGAGGAGGTGTGTTCCAGCTTTTTTTACTGGCTTTTTGTGTTCATCTAGGGCGGTGTACTTATTCTCTCTTGGTGCTGTCCAATGTACGTTGGCCGGGCATGATGTAACAGAGAATTTCGTATATGCTCTTGGTTTTGCCAGGTCAATTTATTGTCTTTGGGGTTCCTCAGGATGGTCTGCTATTTTTTTGTCTGTTTTTTGAAGGCAGTCCTTGATGTGGATGCCTGTGTAGTATCTTACTGATTTTATCTGTAGTACCTCTTATGTAGGGCAAGACAGCTGTTCCATAGGTCTGTTGGTCTTGGCTAGGTTCTGTTATGTCTTTGGTGGTGTTTTTGTAGATCAGGTTGGTGATTTTGTTTTTTTGGAAAGCATTGCTGTCAATACTTCCGTCAGGGTGATAGTTTCACGTCTTAATATCTGTCTTATTGCCAGGCGTTTGGTGTCTGGTATTTAGTGTTTTCGCCACGGGAATATTTATCTGTGCGGGTGGTGTTGGGATTGGGCGTTGAGGTAGCGGTTGGTGTGTGTTTTCTTTCTGGTATAATGAGTTTGTTCCCAGTGTGGCCATCTGTTCTTTTGTGTAGATTAGTACATTAGGAATGGTAGTTTTGTTTGTTTTATTTCCTTTTCCATGGTGAACTTGATTTTTGGGGTGTGTGTTGTTTAGGTGTGTTAGGAAATTGTTTAGTTTTCTTTTCCTGGGGCCCAAATCCAAATGTGTCATCTCGATGTCTCTAGCCATAGTTTTGGGTTTGGGTGGCCATAAGCCAGGGCTCTGGATTTCGAATTCTTCCATGAACAGGTTTGCAATGACGGGTGACAGTGGGTGATCCATAGGGGCTCCTTTCAATTTGCTTGAATCTTTGTCCCTTTGTATATGAAATATGCTGTGTTAGCAGTGATTCTGTTAGTTTACCATGAGGTCTTTAGCTGGTTGTAGTATTTATTTTGAATGATTTCAGAGTTTTCTTTTATTGGGACTTGAGTGAATAGTGAAACCGACGTCGAAACTTAATAAAGCAGATCGGTTGCTGTTCCATCGTGTAGATCTTTGATCATTTCCTAAGAAGTGGTATGAGTTTCGTACATTATGAAACGTCGCGGTTTCAAGCATGGGGACTTGTAGTTTGTGTTTTGCTAATATTTAGCTAGGTTTTTGTAATGGTGCTCCTATGGAGCTGACTATGGGTCTGAGAGGTATGCCTTTCTTTGTGTATTTTTGGGAGGCCGTATAATTTGGTGGCATCTAGAGATTTTTTCTGCTGGATGATCGTCTGTTGGATTTCTTTCGCTTATGTGGCTGGTTATAATTTTCTTCTTGTTAATTTTTAGATTGTGGTTGGGATCTGTGTTTATAGGTTTGTATGTGGGAAGTTTGGAGTAGGTCTGTCATTTTTGTTTCAGTAGTCTTTTCTGTCCATTACTACTGTGGGCATTTCCTTTGATCTGCTGGGAGTATTATTATGCTGTTAATCATTTTTTCAGGGTTTTAGCGTTTGAATTCATCTTTTTGTGCAAAGTTTTTTTTGGTGGTTTCGTTGTGCCATAAGATGTGAGTAACCTGGTGTCTTATTCTGGTCAGCTTCATGCTGTATTTAATTTGGTTAGGCTGGATTCTACTGCACATATGAATGGATTCTGTGGGGATTTTTTGGGTGTATGGCATAATTGAATCCTTTGGATAGGACATCTGTTTCTGTTTTGTTGAGTTCTCTGTTGGAAACATTGTATTACTAATTGTTTCAGGTGTTGTGGTGGGTTATTGGGATTTTGTTGTCATTTCTAATTTTTTTAGTTTTTTTGAGAGTTTTTCATTTTTGTAAGTGGTTTCAGTTTCAGCTCTCCAAGTTTGTAAGTTGTTTTATTTTATCCGCAAAGTAGGTGAAACCCAACTGGCTAATGAATAAACAGCCGTCCTTTCACACGAAGCCAAGCTGCACTGAAAAGCCTCAAACAAGGACAGAGGGTTGCCACAGCCATCAAAGCCACAAAACAGACAGAAGAACCAGAAACACGCAATCCAAATCAAACTCTCAGAGCCCAAGTGACACAGACCCAGGCTGCCTAGCCCACTGCAGAATGGACCAGCACTCCAAACCAGGAACTGTGAGACGACACATCCTACAGAAGCCTGATAATGGCAGATGGGATTCTGCTGAAAAGTTGCTGCAACTTACAGAACTACACATGACGGCTACAACTTTAAAAGCACTACAATGACGTGGGATAAAACCTGAAGGAAGCTGAACAGCACACATGTAAGTACCCGCAAAAACTTAAAAAAAACCAACAACATATATATATATATTGTCAAACACCTTCAGTGAACCGTGTACCATTACTCTTTCCTCATCAGTCACTGCTTAGCTCTGGTCCCATTTATTTATATGTATAGTTTGAATAACATCTCCCATTTTGATGCCTAGTCCCCTAATATACAGGCATCCCACCTTGGAATTCTTTGTAATCTCTTTGTTTTTATCACTCTGAACAATGTAGTGTCATCAGCAAATTAGTCCATTGGTCAAACCCAATTCCAGATCAAAATTAAAAAGTTCCATTCCAAGAACAGAAGTCTGTGAATCCACCAGTTACATACTTCAATAATATCTGTTATGTAATGCGGATTCCAGACTGATGAGCTGTATTCAAGTATTGGTCTAGCAAATGTTTTGTATGCTCTTGTTAGTAGTGTGATATTACCAAAGAAAAAGTATAATTATACATATATTATATTTTTAATATATTAATACATGTATAATTTGGGTATTCTTTGGGCATAAGCACATACATGGAACACATATTGCAAAACACAATAGTACCAGTCACTTAGCTGGGAACTAATGTTATTCCATATGGCAGAGTTCAATTACTTGTTTGTAATGTATAAAGAAATGGTTCATCCAGTTTCAGTCTGTTCTCTCACTTTGGACACTGTGATATTTTCTTATTATATAAACTCTTGAAACAACCCACCTTAAATATTAGGCATCATGCTCAAACAAATTACTCAGTTTGATTTGTTCATCCAGTACAGTGTTTTTCTATAAAATGGTGTGACTGTAAATAAAATGTGTATAATTACCCCATGGGGAAAAGATGACTTTTTAAATTTGGTAACTATTTTATTAATGGTTAGAAAATAGCAGCAGAAGTTAGAAATCTGGATATGGAAACAAAGATGAAGTAATTTGTGTAATTGAATAAGGAACATTGAATAATTATGATTATTTGGAGGTTAATGGTTATAAATGTGATGTTTACATGTTTATAATGTTTGATATTATTAATAGATTATAGATAAAATTGAACAGAGGGCTTAATTGAATAACACAAAATTTTTAATAAGGATAAATGAGGTGAATAGGTATTGAAAATAATTGTTATAACTATTGCGTGTATAAAATTCATCATCTATATTCAACAGAGATTGTAGAGATTGTACCCAGAGTGTGTACTGTTACTGTGAATATAGAAAGTTTATACATAACCAAGAAAACCGTACAATAAATAATATTTTTTTAAAAAGCATATAATTACCTTATTGACAAGAGTAACAATATCACCTTCTCTGATTGTCAATTCATCTTCATTCTGTGCTTCATAAGGAAATATAACTTTACAATACTCCTTCACTAAAAGGAAAAGTGGTGTTTTTCAATACATTTCAGCAACTTCAGAAGTAAATGTAAAGAAAGCAAACTTGCTAGGTCAAGAATTAGAATTATATTAAAATAACTTTCAATAAACAGTAATAAAAGAAAAATGTACTTCAAATTTGTGTTTTCAGTTCATATTCTTTTGGGGGGGCTGGAGGAAGACAGAATCTCCATTTTTAAAAATTAGTTTATAGTATAAAATAGAAATATACAAGACCATATAGTCGGACAGAAAGGGAAGAGGGAAGTGTGGAAGAGAGGAGAAAAAGAAAAAAAGGCATTGATGTTGCAGTAGAATTAGGTATTAACACTGAACCTTAACTTTTTACTTATCCATAATAGTATAAATTAGCCATTTCTATAATGACAAATCAGTCAGTAAAACCCAAAATCAAAATTTCATTTTTTCCACTTCAAACATGAAGTTCAAAAGCAGTTTCCAAGTAGAAACAAAAGTACATATATTCTTTTCTTTGATCCCAATGGTCAATTTAGCCATCTCTGCTAACTCCATCAACTTTTGTAACCATTCATCCATGGTGGGAATTGAAATATCCTTCCATTTTTGTGCATACAGTAGTCTTGCTGCCATCAGCATACGTAAGATCAGAGTTCCAATTTTTTTCCCCAAGTCTTTTTCCATTAAGCCCAAAATAAAAGTTTTGGGTTTTATCTTTATCTTCACTTTAAGAATTTTCTGTATTAAAATATGAATCCTACTCCAATATTTCTTTGCTTTATCACATGTCCACCATAAATGATAAAAGGTCCCTTCTTTACATTTACATTTCCAACATTTATTCTCGATAACTTGTCTGGTGTTAAATACAAGTAATACATCATCTTATTAAAAAAATTAAATTCTAGTTTAGTGTGAATTTTAAATACCCAAAGTTCCTTGCCCACTGAATCATATATTTTATATATTCACTTTTCAAATTCAGTTTCAATAACATTTTATAAACCTTAACATTAATATGTTCATCACTACCACACAATAAGATTTCAAATTCATTTTTAACAAAATCAATCGCATAATTCTTTTTATCTAATTTAAATCTTTCTTTCAGTTGTTCATATGTGAATCAATGGCAAACACAACCTTCTAATTCTAACTCTTCCCTCGACTTGAGCATATGATCACCAAAAATGAAAGATATTTTTTTATCATAAGTCCACCAGTCCAGCTTCACCACCATTTCTTTTCTGAACAAAACTTCTTGGGGGAATACCTAAAGAGGCAACTTCATAGAGAATCTTGTATTATATTTATTCCAAACTCTTCATATGGCACATTGAACAATGTGGTTGTTGAAATCAACATTTACTTTAATTTTCTCATACTGTAAATAACTGTGCCATCCAAATCTTAACTCATGACCTTCTAAATCAACTAGCCTCTTATTCCAGAGGTTCACCTACTCTTTTAGCCAGACCGGACAACATGAATCAAAATACAATTTCAAATCTGGTAAACCCAAACCCCCTCTTTCCTTAGAGTCTGGCAATAGCTTATATCTAATTGTTTGTTGTGGTTTGCTGGCAGCAGGTGCGGATGGCAGAGGTCTCTAATAGCGAGGACTCAGACGAAAGGCCTGCACATGATGCAGGGATGGGGCCAGGACTATCAGAGAGTGGGGAGCTGCCTTTAGAGCTTGTGGAGTCTAGTAGCAGTGAGGCAGAGGACCCCGCGGAGCCTGTGCCCAGCGCGCATGCACGCAGGGTTGTTCGAAGGAAAGAGCAGTTGAAGCAGCAAGGGCAACTCAGGAGTAAGGCTGGAAGGTGATGGCCCTCCCATAAGAGATAAAAACCAACTTTCGGGGATGTGTTCTTTGCAGGAAGCAAAGAAGTTCTTGAGACTCAAGAGTTCTCACTGAAGCCCTGCTTACTCCAGTTTGTTTTTGAAACTTCTGTCAGTGGATATTTAATCAGTAATTAGTCTTCTGTTCTTAGTAGCCTTTTGTAACCTTGAAAGGGCTTCCTTTTGATATCGAACAATTAGCCTTAACTCACTCTTGGTTGGGAATGCGCAGAGTTCCCAATGCCACATTAAAAAGATTTGTTTTTTTCCAGTTTGTGTTTGTTTAATTTGAACAAGGCTTGGGTCAGAACATTCTTGTTTTCCTCCTTTTTTTTGCACTTTGCACTTAGTCTTATGTTCCACTTTATAGTGCTTTACAGACCTCTCTAAGTGGTTTCACAGAGTCAGCATATTGCCCGCAACAATTTGGGTTCTCCATTGGAAATATCTTTCTGCCATTGTTTAAATAAAATTTCAGTTGCAAGTATTGGTAATGTCTGAAACATATTAGTCATGTCTGAAGCATCTTTGGGAAGACATTCATCTTAATTACAGAAATTATACCCAATAGAAACATCCAATTTGTTCCATTTTTGTAAGTTCTTTTTAATATTATTCTGAAGAGGCACATAAATATTTTGAAACAGTTTTATATTTGTGTTTGTCAGGATAACCCCCAAATATTTCACCTTTTTCTCAATCTTAAAATCTGACTTTGTAATCAATATATCACAAATAACATGTTCTTAATCAACACAGTTGTTTAATGTTTGTTTTAAACCTGTTAAAGCTCCAAACTCATTTAATTTCCTTATCAAATGTTCCCATGTTATTTTTGGGGTCCTGCAGGAATATAACCCAGTCATCAGCAACTGCCCTCAATTTATAAGCTTCTTTTTTCATGCTTATACCCATTACTTTCTCATTTTGCCTAATATACTTATTCAAAACTTCCAACACCAAGATAAACAACAGAACAGACAAGGGTCATCTTTGTTTCCTACCCTTTCGAATTTCACATGAATTAGTTAAGTCATCATTAATGATAATTTTTACTTGTTGTGACATATAAACAGCTTTAACTCCTTGAGTAAACTTCTCTCAAAAGGCCATCTCTTCCAGCACTTTAAATATAGAGCCTATCTTCTATGGTGTTAGCTATTCCTGCCAGCTTAGTTATCATCTGCAAATATGGTAAGTTCCCCTTCTATTCCCTCATCATAGTCATTTATGAAGATATTGAAGAGTACTGGGCCTAAGAAGGAACCTTGTGGTACCCCATTGCTTACTTTCCTCCAAGGACGACTTGTTGAGTATGGTTTGTCAGCCTGTTATGAACCCATCTGATGGTAATGCTATCTATCCCACTTTTTTCTTGCTCATCAAGAAGAAGGTTGTTGTCTACTTTGTTGAATGCCTTGCTGAAGTCTATTATGTCCACAGTATTTCACTGGTCTACTAATTTAGTCTCTATGTTGAAGAATGAAATTAGATTGGTTTGGCATGATCTATTTTTAACAAACCCATGTTGACTGCTAGTTCATGACTTTATTGCATGAAGACCGATGCAAAGAATGAGTTAAGCAGCTCTGCTTTCTCTCTGTTGCCTGTTACTTCCTTGCCATTTTCTTTCTTTAGCGAACTGACTGTTTCCTTGATTTTTTTCTTGTTATTTATATGTTGGAAGAAACTTTTTAAATTATCTTTGACTTTTGTTGCAAGCCTTTGTTCATTCTGAGCCTTTGTTTTCCTGTCTTCATCTTTGCATATTCTGGCCAAGAGTTGTGTGTCTCTTTTTCAATTTTTTGTACTTGCCCTTTTTGTCTTTCAATTTGTCAGAGAGATCTTTGTGCAGCCATGCTGGTTTCTTCTTGGATTTCTTGTTTTTCAGCTTGATTGGTGGTGTATGCACCTATGGTCTATTCATTCTTTGGGTAGTTTGCACTTCTGTAGTGTGTCCCCAACTTTCTCCAACCAGAATGTAATAAAAAAAAAAACTAGGAAGACTTACTCTTTGTTCTGCTATCCAGTTCAGTTTTTGTTGCCTCCTGGACTGTTGTAACTGTGGGCATTCTTTTTCCAACTGTCTGTGAACATAGAAACAATTAGTCATTTATAAAATAACTCCATTCATTATTTGCTCATCCAAATCATAATAGTTAACTAAAATATGAAGTAACTGATTTTATTCATTACCTGCCACAATGTCTTTAATTATTTTAACTAAAACCTATTTCAAAATAACAAATATATGTAACTAGTTCCCATTTCTTTGTGACTTTATTACATATTTGTGCAAAAGAAATTATCAATCAAAGTTATATAACCATCCATGTCACTGAGGCTACTCGGTAAATTGTGGTATTTACAATCATATTAAGGTTTTATTGATACTCACTTGTTCTAAAGTAATTATTAACTATAGTTTAACTTGATTATTTAATAACTGTATTTAAGCTTTCAGTATTCTCAGTAAAAATAAAATTGTTTAGAAGAATTTAATATAATGTAACATAATTTGCATTCTAATTTATTCCATAAAATTTATCATTTAAAAACCGGGGTTATAAGTGATCGATTGTACTAATAGGAAACAATATTAAGAAAATGAAAACATTGAAAATGAAAATTTCACTATGGAAGAAAAAATATGTAATTAGAAATTAAAATCATCAACATTATTAATATCATTAATATGTTAAATATTAAAGGAAAGCTAGACATATTTTTATTCTGTCATCTACAATATTTTTATTGTGGGAAAAGATTATAGCTATTGCTTTTAAATACCTACTTCCCTTTGATAATATCCAAATGTTATTGGAGTTATTTCAAAGCAGACCTTTAAATTATATGTTCTGAAGAATAACACGGAATACTGTTTTACATAAAAATGGAATTTGAAAAACTATGCCTAGGTAATTATGGAAAATATGAATTCTGTAATCTAGTTTAGAGTTAAATGTCAATCAGCTACTCTGGAGAAAAATGATTCAGTAACTGCCTTCAAGACAGAACAAAATATATTAAATGCATTCTCTTCTAAAACATGTAACACTGAATTTGTAATGGGCAAGTAAAATATATGCTCTTTTTTGTATATATTTTGTTCATTGAACTAAAGGGTACAAGAGACTCTTATAAATTTATATGTGAAATAAAAATATCTTCTTGGGACCATGTTCTTTTTCGCTTCTCTGTAGTATATTACTATTGTTAAATGTGTAATAGCCCTTATGTTATTGTTTTATTTACACTGGATAGTTTTACAGTATTATTACTTCAGAATACAAGCCAGAACATACAAAAAAAAAAAAAAGAGAGAGCAGAGGGTGTTATATGATTAGTATTAGGGTTCAGTTGGACATTGTTCACACAATTGGAAAAATACATTCAAGTCTTTTTTTGTTTGGAAATTCTTTATGTGGTATTTAAATAGTTTTGCATGGTTCCAACTGCTATTTTCTTCAAAGCTTATTCTCCAATTATAAGGAGAACATATTATTTCCAAATGGCAGCTTTTTTAAATTTAATTTTTTATTTTATATAAAGAAAAGTTAAAATACAAAGCTGCAAGAAATTTAAAACAACAACAAAAACAAAAGATACAAAGCATTCAATAAAAGTTTTAAAAAGAACCCAACACAGATACACATATTATTTTCCCTGGTTGAATACTGATTGCTACAATATTAGTTCCCACTGCGAAACACAACAGCCTCACATGTCCCCCCATGCCCCATTTTGGCTGGCAGAGTGCTGCAGGAGACCATCCAAGCAGAAAATGGGGCTTGGGGCGGGGGGGGCTCATGCAATTCCCTGTTTTGGCTGCCAGTGAGTTTGACACTTCTATTATATGCTATATTAATGACAAAATAGCTCAGGAAGAACAATAATAATTAAAAGTACAAGGTTAGATGTCAGCTCTGAGATTCAGCTGCCAAAAATGTTATAAGGGAAAAGGGGGGTGGAGGAGTTGAAAAGTTCAAGGTTATTTCATATGTCGCATTAAAAAATTCCAGCTGCAGTTAATTGGTTTTCGTGATTAATGAAGTGTAAGAAATGGGAGGAGAGAAGATAGATTTTGTGAAACGTGCTGAAAATGACCTTCAGTGTCAAGTGGTGCTCCATTCAAAATTAAAGAAAGAAATACTTAGACTTAGGCTGACATTCAGTTTGGGAAATTCCATAGACGTACCAGAGCTGTTCTAATAAATCAATTGGAGATTATACTGGTCTCGGAGTGATTGATTACCATGGACAATTTCTGGATGCCTAACATTAGAATTCCCAAACCCTTTGTCAACAAACATTGTAATCAACTGGTAGAAAATTTACCACAGCATCTTATCGATCACAAATTGTCCCAAAAGTTAAGAGTAATTCATCCTAGATCAAATATCCTCATTTGTTTCTTAATACCATTTCTTTTCAATTGTTTATAGTTAAGTATAATACATTCAATTTTCACAATTGATCTGTCTTCCCAGCAAAGTCCAGATAACTGGTTTGCAATTAAGAGTAATACATCTATTTGCCAATTTCACCCTAATCCTACTAAAAAAAACAATTTGTCACTTTTTCATTTCAGGCTTCTGCTATTATGAACAAAGTTCTTAAAAGTTCAGAAAGATGTATGGAATCAACTCAGTGAGTTATTTGTGCAATCAATATTCTTTGCTTTCAAATCAGATTATCTGCATATTTTTCCACAAGCATTATCATTTCATCAAACTTTTTAAAAAAGCTTTCACTAATGTTGCCAAAAGGTCTTTTCTCATATTTTGGCCATTGCTTGACTGTAATGTTGATCAGGTATAATGTTAACTTTAGATGGCTGATTCTGGAAGGAATACTGGTCACATGATGTGAAAAGAGATATCGATTGGACTCACTGGATAAAGCGATGGAGTTCTACAACCAGTATTTTGGTATTGAAGAGGAACTGGAGGAGAGGGAAGCATTAGAAGATAGAGATAAAGAAATGCCTGCCATAGAAGAAAAGGAACTGCAGCAAAAGGAAAGAGAAAAAGGACTGAATAGAGAACAATGGAACAAGACCCAAAGAACCAAGAGAAATAAGAGCAACCAGGAGAAGTACATGACCTAGATATAAATAGAACAATGCAAAAAGAACTTAAAACATTGTCACTAAATATCAACGGATTGAACCTATCCTTGAAAAGGAAAACTAGTGAATAAGAATTAAATATGCTAAGAATTGTTATTACAATTAGATACATTATGCATAGTAGTATGAAGTAAGAATAATGATATAATAGTAACAAATATAAACTAATTGTAATCATTACTGCACAAGATATTTGTACCCAGACAACACACTGTTTAAACGAAAGATGGAATGTTTGTATAAAATAAAATAAAATTAAAAATTAAAAAAAAGAAAAGGAAGAAAAACCATCAACAAATTACAAAAATTAAGGATAGGCATAATACCATTATAAGAAGTCCACATAAAAGAAAAATATAAATAATTACTGGCATACCCCAAATTGGGGAAACTATTTATATCATCACAACAAACGAAAAGAGGGGTGGTGTTATACATTGAAGAAATAATTCAGGCAAACCAAATATATAAAGATGAAGAGAGAAGGATTTTAATTATGGAAGCAATATTAACTCAAAAACGGGTACTCCTAGTTGTAATCTATGCACCTCATAGTGGGCAAGAACAATTCTATAAAAAACATAATACTATAGATGAGATGCAGTGAGACAATATCTACCTCCTAGGGCAGTGGTCTCCAACCTTTTTTGTACCAGGGACCAGTTTCATGCAGAAACACTTTTTCAGGGACCGGCAAAATCAATTCTTCCCCAANTACTATTTCTTTACTAAAAACATATTTTTATATATATTTTAATCACAATTATTCATTCTTTGCAGCCCGGTACAAAATGATCCATGGACCGGAACCGGTCCAGGGCCCGATGGTTGGGGACCCCTGTCCTAGGGGTTTCAGTGCAATAACAGACAAAAAATTTCACTATAAAAGTAATAGAATTAGTAAAGGAGTAAGAAGGATTCTACCTAGAACCTTCTTTAATAGGGCAGAAGAGTTAAATATACAACATGTATGGAGAGAGAGGAACCTGGGGAGAAACCAATACACATTTTATTTTAACAGACACAGATCCTGGTCTAGAATAGACATGATATGGATGTTGATGTAATTAAATACAAATGTATATGAGGCAGTAATAGATACAAATTTATGGGCAGACCACAATCCAATGAAAATTAGCTGGAAAGGATGAAAGAAAAGTATAAGATGGACTCTGAACCGATTGATACTAAAAGATATAGAATTTAAGCAGACGTTGGAAAAACAAATGGGATTCTTTTTTAAAGAAAACAGGAAAGGAGAAACGTCTTTACAAAACCTATGGGATACAGAGAAAGCATATATGGGAGAAATTGCCATAACATTTACAGCGAAGAAAAACAAAAGGAAGAAGCAACAACAAAGAACCCTAGAAGAAGAATACAAAAGACTTGAAGCAGAGTTACAAAAGGAACCACAAAAATAAACCTAAAACAGCAAATGGACTTTATGAAACATAAATTTGAATATTGTTGAAAAAGAACTAGCGCAACATATAAAAAGAACAAAACAAAACTTTTTTGAGAATGCAAATAAACCAGGAAGGTGGCTAGCTTATAAATTGAAAAAAGAGAAACAGAAAAAATGGATAAGTAAATTGCAAGATAAAGATGGAATTCTACATTATCAAATTGAGGGAAAAAATATTATCTAGGACTTTTATAGGAAACTTTATGATAATGAGGAAAATTCTGAGGAGAAAATACTACAATATTTCGGAAAAGCTAATTTACCTAAAGTGCCAGAAACAATTAAATCAATGCTGAATGAGAAAATAACTATGACAGAACTAGTGGAGGCAATCAAAAAACAAAACAAAACAAAAAAAAGTCACCAGGCCCAGATGGGCTACCAGCAGAAATATACAAAGAGCTACAAGATAGCCTGGGCCAATCATTATTAGAGGTATACAATGCAGTTTTATCTGAAGTAAAGATACCACCATCCTGGGTGGAAGCTAACATTACCTTGGAACCAAAAGAGGATTCAGATTTAACACAAATAAAGAACTATAGATTAATATGTCTACTGAATACCAACTATAAAATATTTGCCTTAATAGTAGCAGAAAGACTAAAGAGATTCTTGAAGGAGTTCATACGCCCTGATCAAAATGGTTTTCTACCTAAAAAGCAGATAAGAAATAATGTAAGAGTAACAATAGATACATTGTAATATTGTGAAGCACGTAATGAAAAACAATTGGCATTGTTGTTCCTAGATGCTCAAAAGGTGTTTGATAATGTGAACTGGCAATTCATGCTACATCAACTAAGATTTATGGACTTTGGAGATAAATTTTTAAATATGTTCAAGGCAATATATACAAATCAGAAGGCTAAAGTGATTGTGAATGGTGAGGTAACTGAATTTTTTTCAGTAAGAAACAGTACAAGGCAAAACTGTCCATTATCTCCATTGTTATTTATCTTAACACTGGAAGTACCAACTAGAAACATAGGCAAGATGAGCAAATTAAAGGAATGGAAATTAAAAGAGAAAAATATAAACTGCAAGCATTTACAGACAAGCTAGTTTTCATTTTAGAGGAGCCATTAGAATCAGGCCCAAGACTCATACAGAAATTAGAAGAGCAAATTTATTGTGAACAATATGCTACTGAGAAGTAGCATATTACAGTCATAAAAATTAAATTGGAAGGAGAATAAATGGGCTGCTCAAATTGGAGATGGAAATGGCTTAAAATTGAGATACAACTGTAGAGGTGAACTCCTGATTGAAGATCCAGTTTTTCTGGAGAAGTTAACTGCATCTAGTTTGTGTGGATGATTATTGTTCAAATTGGAAAATTACAGTGGAATAAATACTATAATTGTATAGGTTATCACCAGCAGGTTTCAAAGTCTTGTTATTATGAGCAAACATTATCCTGATGATCAAATGATATGGCGCATCAGACTGAAGTCAACAAGTTATCAGAGAGCAAAATAATTCTTTGAGTTACAAAGGGTATTTGGAAACCTACAAACTATTGAAACATGCTAATTTTTCTCAAGCCAAGGAAAGCGTTTTTCAAAGCCAGAAACAACATGTTTCCTTCTATGTTTCTGTAAGATACTTAAAATTTCTCCAGCTGAACACATTTAGTGATGTGGAAATGAAACTACTCACCATGTACCACTATACTGTACTATCAATTCCTACAACATATTTTATAGGAATATCCAGAATAAGTATATATTTGTTGTCACTTTCAAAGAAGAATGAATGATTATTGTGTGAACTTCATTCTCTCATATACAAGAGCTAAATATTGTGTGGACACAGTGAAGATGACACCTCATGAAAGACTGAAGCTTAGTTTTTTTCTTTTTGTTATGCTTTTATGTAATGTGCTGATGATAAAAACAAAATTGTTCATCAGAAAAAGCATTGTAATAAACATGATATTTATAAAGAAAATACATGTTCATAAAAATATCACTAATCTGATGCTAATATGAGGTGGATAAAATTTATGTTTAGAAAAAAAATCTATAAATGCAAGATTCAAATCAGATTGTCCCTGAGAGATATATACAGCACTATTATAAACCTGATAACATTTTCAACAGGAAAATATATAACCATCAGTTCTCTCTTCAACCTCTTGCCTTCTCATCCAAATTTCCATTTCTCATTCTATTTTTCCACAGGATTGAGGATTTTTTATTATTATTACTCCTTTGTTCTCTCTCTCTCTCTCTCTCTCTCTCTCTCTCTCTCTCTCTCTCTCTCTCTCTCTCTCTCTCTCTCTCTCCTCCCCTCTATAATTAACAGCGGAGGAGGAAGGCAAGAGTCCACATGTTTTTTCCAGTCCCATACAAATGTCAAATTCTACCACATTTCCAAAGAAATAGGAACTGACAGGAATGTGTCAACTTCTCTAAAATATAGAATACCAACTGTAGACATTATAAGGCTATGTTTATATAGTATTACTACAAAGAGAATGAAAAAATAATAGTTGATATTATGTACAAATAATAAAAAATTCTGCTGAAGTGCGTAAGAACCAAAATAAAACCATGGAAGAATATCAATGCAATTCTTTTTATTTTATTCCAATTGAAGTCACCTCTGTCTACTATTACTATTAGAACCCTGTTGTACAATTAATGAAAAAAAATACACAAATACATATCTTTCTGCTCAATTCTTTAGGAACTCTTTCCTGTTCCTGTTCAATAAAATTGAATAAAATCCTTTCCTGTTCAATAAAATCCCCAGACTGGCTACTGATTTATTTATGTAATATATACAAATGACCACTTTTTGCTAAGTTTTTTATATAAATATATGTTGAAATTATTCCAGATATTTAGCACATATTAAACTATAAACATCTTTTTCTTTTTGTTCAATTTCGAACAGGAAAACAGATGACACATTCTATATTGCAAGCAGAAAAAATGTTTCAAATAGAACTCAGTTAATGCTTACACACTGAATTAAAAATCTGGACAACAAATATAGATTAAGAAATTGGCAACCAATACCTAAATAAATAAAAGGTCAACATGTTTAAAAAGTATAAGGAAACTTTCTCTGTAACTCTAATTATAAGTTACTTCTGAATAAAAATATATCTTCTAATCAAATAAACATGTTGTATTTCAGGGGTGCCAAACTGGCAACCCACTGGTCGCATCTGCCACACATAGGCCATGCCATCCCAGCTCCGCAAAGGAAAAAGCATTGCAAAACATCACGTGAAAGCAGTGTGATACGGTGAGTTTGACACCCGTGTTGTAGTTTATCAGTCACAATTCCAAAAATCTGATTTTCATTAATTAGATAGTAAGATTTAAAACAAATCTTATATCATACTAAAAGAAAACTATCATAAAGCATCTGAATATTTGTATACATCAAAGCAGAAATATAAAAGCAGCAGCTACACAGTTCAATGCAAGTTATTAATGTTATTTATTAACTCTGAAACACAGATGTTACTGCTTTTTCTTTTCAGGCTTCAGTGAAAACTCTCGCTTTAACACATTTTATGCTTATAGACCAATTTAAAGCTTTTGTTGCCAAACATGTTGTTACTTATATTATGCAAATTACAACATAGCTGTATACATACAAAAGAAAGAAGTATTTGTTTTTTTAAAAAGACATACCTCTTCTCCCATTGTAAGTAAAGCCATCTAAAAATGTTTAGAAGCAGTATGAACAGTCCTTGCACTTCCTTGTAAAACTTGAACTCACTGAGAAACCAAGCCTAAAACTGAGTCATACATTAAGATTAATTCTCGCTATGAGAAAACATTGCATTTGTTTATTTCACAGGAAACGAACTGGCTAAAAGGAAAGCAATTTTAACTCCCTTGAAGACAGAGAAGATTGTCTAGAGAGAAAACTGATCAGACTCAATTTCAGAGCAAACACAGTCATTGGAAGATAAAAGCTTTCTGAGAAACCCAGGAAACAAGTCATATATATATGAGGTAATAACACAGGTGATATTTTAAAAAATATATTCCTTTCCTAGCTATAAGAAATTATTCTGCACTATTTGTATTAAAAGTTTCAAATAAGTAAAATATATTAATCTACTAATCACACAAATAGTTACACAATTTATATAATCTACAAATAATACTACAGTATAATAAAAAGCCAATGTTCATGATGTCAACAGCCTCACAATTACTGGGTATATAGGAAGGGAAATATGAAAACCTTAATTATTACATGGAATGCTTTTCACAGATACATATACCAGCATAAAAATGCTCAATCAAACCACACAGTTGAACAGGTTCAGATTTTACTAATACTATGCCACCCACACTGAATAACCAAACCCAGTATCTTGCAAGATGAGTTTCAGTGTAAGCCACTGATGGAAAGCATTCTTTTGTAACATTATTTACTTCCGGTTTCCAAAAGTTTAACAATGAAAATGTGGCTACAAAATGGTGTCAGGGTGCCAGTAAATAGTGCACTGGCCTTGAACATGGCATATTTCAATTCACCATTAGAATGAATGAGTGAATGAGCTAGAAGGGACTTTGGAGATCTTCTAGTCCTGCCCCCTGCTCAAGCAGGAGAAGCTATACTTTCAGATAAGTGACTGTCTAGATTTTTCTTAAAAACATTCAGTGATGAAGTACCCACGATTTCTGGAGGTAAGCTGTTCCACTGGTTAATTGTCCTCACTGTTCGGAAGTTTCCAACCAGGTTCCAGATTGCTTTTCTATTTGATTAGTTTCCAACCATTGTTTCTTATCCTACCCTTTGGTGCTTTGGGGAACAATTTGACCCCCTCTTCTCTGTGGCAGCTCCTCAAGTACTGGAATACTGATATCATCTCACCCCTCATTCTTCTTTTCTTTAGACTAGCCAAACCCAAATCCTGTAGCTGTTCTTCATATATTTTAGTCTCCAGGCCTCTGATCATCTCACTCTTTTCTGAACTTTTTCCAAAGTCTCAACATCTTTTTTTGTAGTGTGATTACCAAAATTGATTGCAGTATTCCAGATGTGGTCTTAGAAGGCTTTTATAAAGTGATACTAATATCACTGATCTTGATTCTATGCCCCTGTTTATAAAACCCACGATTGTATTCACTTTTTTGGCTGCTGGCTCATATTCAAGTGATCATCCACTAAGAACTCCATGCTCCTCTCACAGTTACTGTTTTTGAGCTAGGTCTCGCCTAAACTGTACTTACACCTTTGAGTTTTCCTGCCTAAATGTAAAACTTTCATTTTTTCCTCATTGAAATTCATTTTGTTGGATAGGGCCCATTATTCAAGTTTATCAAGATCTTTTTGGATATTGAGTGTCTTCTGAGGTGTTGGCTATTCCTGCTAGTGTAGTGTCATCTGCAAATTTGATGAGTTCTCCATTCCCTTATCTAAGTCATTTATGAAGATACTAAAGAATACTGGGCCTAAGACAGAGCCTTGTGGTACCCCATTACTTACTTGTCTCCATGTGGATGTAGTACTATTAGGGACTACTTGTTGAGTACAGTTTGTCAGCCAACTACAAATCCATCTGGTGGTGATGATGTTGTCTATTCCACATTTTTACGAAGAAGTAGGTTGTGGTCTACCTTGTCAAATGCCTTACTAAAATCTAAGTAAACTATGTGCACAACATTTTGTTGGTCTACTAATTTAGTTACTTTATTGAAGAATGAGATAAGATTGGTTTGGCGTAATCTGTTTTCACCAAACCTGTGCTGGCTACTAGTTATAACTTTATTTGGTTTTAGTTGTTCGCAGATCTGTTTTTTGATTATCTATCTATCTAATTCATATCTATCAAAAAATGTTATTAGTCAAAAGGATACAGAAATGAATCAGCTACTCTTGCAAGCTTTAGTAATATTGGAATAATGCTACATATTAACATTGTTGACTGAAATTACATAGATACAAAGCCTGTGGTTTGATAGATTAAATTAGTCAATATTATTAATAAATTAGTCAATATTAATCTAACCACAGTGTTACTATTTGGTCATTTGGAACCCTTCTTAGTTCTTTGCTTATTATGTATATGATTGGTTTCATCACAAACTACACCTCACTTCATTATTACTAATAATAAATCTTTCAAGGTAAGGTATCTACCCACAGTTCACACATTAGTTTTTTAGGAAAAACACAATCATTCCTTCTACTCAAAAATAAATGCTTGAAAGTATACATTTCACCAATAGGACTGGCCCATCCATCCTCTGCCAGCAATAAGAAGGATACCATGAGCCCTTTTGGCAAAGATTTCTAGCTGACAGGGTCCAGGAGAACATTTCCTGCTGGGGCTCCTACCCTGTAGAATACCTTACTTCCTGAAGTGAGATCTGCTCCCACCCTTCTAACTTTCCATAAGGGCCTGAAGATCTAGCTTTGCCAGGATATTCTCAAAGGAGAATATCATGCTAGAGGGGATTGATAGATTAGGAAAAAATCCCAACTACCCCCTGCTCATTCTGCTCCCTCCCTCCCCTTCATTTAACTATAATCTTACTTTTGATTATAATTCTATTTTTATAGTTTTTAGAAATATTTATGTTTTACAGTTATAGCTTTTATTGTTGTATGCTGCCCAGAATCACCTTGAGGCAAAAAGGGTAGCAAAAAATAAAAGGAAAAGGAAAGGGAAAGGAAAGGAGTAGACTGTAGTGCTAAAATGCTGGGGATTAGAAGATGTTTTTCCAGTGCTAGGAAAAATATAAAGGTCTGAAAATGTGTAAGTTTGCCTCATACCATCTATTGTATAACTTTCTTTTTGTGATCCTTAATTTGAGATAGAGTTGGGCATAAATACATAAATATACACAGAAAATATATGTTTTCTCAGACACTTCACAATGAGAATTGTAAACTATTACATTTTTCATACTTAGAAGTGGAATGAATGAATAATCATAACTGGTTAGTTTCTACCAGGTAAAGTAATAATATAACTGCAAACGTAATATAAAATTAACAATATGGGTTTGTGTTGCCCATAATTATCTGTATTAATCATATGATGTTGCTTTGTACAAAGCAAGTATGTTTGGATGCTCAGCCAATGAAAATAAGATATGGAGATAGCCTGGATCATTAAGAATTATAATAAGCATCCAAAGGAGAATTATGGGAGGATTGGGCACTACCAGTTTTCAATTCCTTGTTGCCTTGTGATCTATTTGTATTACTTTGTCTAGTTTTACCTATTATAAACCTGAAGAATTCCTATTATATTGTAGTCCTCTAGATTGAGCAAGTTTGATTGACATATGTTGCAGCCTCGCATATTTATAAGGCATTCATTTGCAGAAATCTGATAAATACAGTCTTATAAATAGCCTTAAGGTGATTGCTTATATCCATGATGGTGAACCTATGGCACATGTGCTACAGGTGGTACCTATGGCACGTGTGCCACAGGTGGTACAATATAATTTGTGCCAGCATGCGAGCCCCAGCCAAACTTACTTCACTGCACATGCACGTGCCTCCCAGCTGATTTTTAGCCTTTTTGAGTCCTTTTTTGGCCTCCCAGAGGCTGGAGGAAAGCCTCTGCAGCCTTTGGAGGCCGAAAAACAGGCCTGTTTCATTACTTCCTGTATTTCTGGAAACACTGGAAGTGACGAAATGGGCCCATTTTTCAGCCTCCAAAGGCTGCAGAGGCTTCACTTGAGTCTCTGGGAGGCTGAAAAAGGCCTCAAATGGGGCAAAAATCATCTGGGAAGCATGCACATGCCCAGTGCAGGTAAAGGGATGGCGGGGGGATCGTGCGCGCATGCACAGAGAGTGTGTGGGGTGTTGCGTATTGCCTTCTGGGTGTTGGCACACGAGCGTGAGCAGGTAAGCACGTGAGCAATTTTTGGCACAGGAGTCCAAAAAGGTTAGCCGCCACTGGCTTATACTAAGAACTAGCATTTAAATATAATTTTACTTTTAATATAAGGATAAATTTTTTAAGAATCATTCTTTTTTCTATAGTAATGTGGATTATTTCATGGCAATACCCTCAGATATGCTAGATATTCAATCCCATAATTTCTAGCTAATACTTTGCAACTTTTCCTGGATAGTGTAGCTGAGCCCATATCTTGGTTATATTTATGATATTAGTTGGTTTTAATTTAGTTCTGATATTTGTAATTATTATTATTTATTTATTTAGACTTATTCTGTTAGCTGCCCAGAATCATATGCTTTAGATTGTTGGCCATATAAATTAAAATCATACAAAGATGAATAATAAACAAATTTGTAGTCTTAAATGTGAGGGAAATTCAACTTTGGGAAAATGTTTATTTGTATGATTTTTCATTTATACCTGTGTTTATTCATGTTCCATGTTCTTTTACAACAAATCTATTATATACATTATTTATATACAAAAATAAAAGTTTAATTATTTAGTGGTTTGGAAAATCAGCTTTGCTCAAATGGATCCAAGGATTTCTTAGAAAGGAAAATTCTTGGAAGTGCTTTTCATTTTCCAAGTGTCAACATCTTTTAAAGGCACATTTCTAGAAATTGTTATGTTTTGTCATGTTATAAATGCAAAACAGTGAAAATGTCCATTTTGTTTTCAAGGGTAAATTCTAAATTAGTATGTATTGTTTTTCTTTGTTATCTCTTCCATAGAGAATTTAATTTTACTCATTTCTTATTGAGATATTGAAGGAGAATATGATATGAAACAATGTTTAAATTTCAAAGCAGCAATAAGTAACCTTATAACTTACAGGATATAAATATAGCAGTTTGTTGAAAAAAGGGTTGTGAAACTATAGTTAATATTGGAAATTAATACAGATAATGTCTGGGCTATCTCCTAATTTGTTGAAGCACATGAAAGAAAACAGAAGAACTAAAGACTTCTTGTTTTTCTCAATCCCCTCCCCTGGCCAATTATATAGTTTTATGTCATAGCTATGCATTTCAAACAAAGATAGAAATTTTGAACAAATTATTCTGTATTTGTAACTTGAGAATAAATTACAGTGTGCTGATGACATTGCTCTGATAGATTAAAATGCAAATTACTTTTTATTGAAATCAAGGAGTTCAGTGCACTTCTGCATGGAAATATGGCAGGCTAGCACAGAGTTTTTCCAGTTAAGAAAGTGGTTTTGGTGGTTCTTTGATTGAGCTTTTGTTTACTGTTAGCTTATTTGCTTGAGTTAGTAATTCTTTGATTGGAATATTATTATAATTTTTGATTGATTAAATTATAAAACAGATTGAAAATGTCAACATCCTGGTCTAATATAACAGATATTTTCCTACAATTATTGGAAGCATTAGAAATCTATAACTTCCATGTAATTAAACAGGGAGAAACAATATATGATGATCAGCAGCTATTTGTAGCTCTGGTGAATATGGCAATATATAAAGACAGGAAGTTTGTAAAGAATTCAGTTTCAAATTATCTTTGAAGAAGCTTGCAGCATTGTCAGAAAAAAATAAATGTACATTTACTAGCTCATGTAACATCTACCAGAAGTCATTTTATCAATAATTATGTCATTGTGCATAGATACAAATATTTAGAGGCTTTGGTCAAAGTTAGACCTTGACAATATAAGAATGATGCTGATGAGAAATATAATGGTCCATAAGGATTTGACTTGCTGGAAATAAATGTATTCATATTTCCACAGTTAGTTGTTAAAGTGCTATAGGCTACTGAACATAAGTTTATTTCTTAAGGAGATATTTGCTAAATATGAAGTTAATTATTTGGTTTTGAGTAAGACTGCTCCATATCACCATTCTTCCTCAACAGAATGAACAATTCCATTCATAAAAACAGGCTTCTTTGGATGTTTTCTTCTCAAAGGGCATTTTATATAGTTTATAATTTTACTTTGTATAATTGTTTTTATCTTCCAAACAAATAAAAAATCCTTTTAGAATACTTACAGAACTAAGCATTCCTTGAACACTAAATGCTCAACAATGTGGTTTAATCTCATAAACAAGCACAGTAAATATATTATATAGCAGCAGCACTTAGATTTATATGCTGCTTCGTAATGCATAATAGCATTCTCTAAGAGGTTACCAGAGTCAGCATATTTCCTTCAACAATCTGGATCCTCATTTTACCAATTGTCAAGGCTCCGACTAATGAACTCAAGCAAATCAGTATCCTGAAACTTGGCTGCTTCTCAAAGGTCTTCTTTAATTAGTTCATCATATTGGCACAGCTTCAATGGAAAACCAAATCGAAACCTTTCCCATGATTTCAAGTATACCTGCAATTAAACGAGGAAATAACCCTATCCCCAAGTGTCACAGATCATGTTTGAGTTAATTGGCAGGCTCTCAGGCACTCCTTTCCCAACCTTATCTGTTGCCAGTGTACATGATCTAGGTTCTCATGAGAAAGCTCTTTGTTATGTGTAGTAATGCATTCCAACCTCTTTCCTCCCTGTGACAACTGAGGAATAGAGAGATGGCTGCAGCCAGGTTCTGTTCGAAGTTGACATCAATCTCAGAAGAACTGAAGGCTGAATCAACCTTGAGCTGATGAGGATCCAACTCCGGCAGTGAGTTAAATTAGCTTGCAATACTGCATTTTCACCATTGCGCAACCATATCTCTTGCCTATAAATCTAATAATCAAAAGTAATTAATTTATTCGGAAGATAACTGCATTTCTCATGTCTTATAAAGTAGTTCTTTGAAAAAAATACTGAACACCTTCCTGTAACTACATCACCAGATAGATACAGTCAAAACTATTGTCCAAAATAAGTTATCAGACTGCATCAGTGAAATTAATAATGCCAATAACTGTACCTTTAAGAAAAGGCAAAAGACTTATAAAATCTGAAAAGAATCTATAGTACCAACATAAAACAAGCTGATTCCATTGAAACTACTTTCAGAGACAACAGTATGAAAGCAAATCATTCAATGGTGCACATCAAGGAAAGAGTAGCCAAAGGCCAGCTCAAACAATCCATCAGCATTATTTTCTATACTCAAGCCTTTCTCCAATATCCAAATGTATTTCTTCTGATAATTGTCAGGTAGAACTCAGATTTTGAAAGACATTTCTCAAGGGCATTTATAGACAACGTCTTATAGCTTCTGTGTTACAAAAAACTATTTAACTTATTGCTCTTCTCTGCAAGGCTCTGTATGTGCCAGGAAGGAGATACTAGATTGCATTACTGCCATAGAAGTATCTCACAAATCACAGAATATCTGCTGGAGGACAGAGGTAGAGAAGAAATGGTAAAAGATTTGGAACTGAAAGAGAAAGGAAGCGTGCAATAGTGTAGATTGCAAAAAGTACTATTTTTAAAGTAATTATAGTATTATAATAAATTCAGGGTCTGTCATTTTGCATGATATATACAACTTACATCGGAAGGTTGAATTCAAAATAAATATCCCATTTTGGATATAAATGTGAAAGTAATCTCACAGATACAGTGGTGGGATTCAAATTTCTTTACTACCGGTTCTGTGGACATGGCTTGGTGGGCGTGGCAGGAGAAGGATACTATAAAATCTCCAGTCAGAGGTGATATTTGCCAGTTTTCTGAACTGCTCAAAATTTCTGCTATCTGTTCCCCAGAACTGGTCAGAACCTGCTGAATACTACCTCTGTACAGATATATACACAGGTTCTGGTCAGAACCTGCTGAATACTACCTCTGCACCACACCATGTATGGTGTCTGACATAATGAGAAATTAATTCTACAGCAGATTTTGAATAGTTTAAGAGTTTCTGTAATAATATTAAAACAATCTGTAGAAAGATATTGAAGAATTCTTTGTTATAGAAAAGGAATAACTATGCAATGAATGAATCATTGACATATCTTTCTCGGCAATTAGAAGGTTCAATAACATTTTTAAGCAGTGTTCATTTTCTTGACCTTGACAGAACATCTAATCTTGAGGCACAAACACACATCTGAACACGTGTGACTACTTTATATACCATACCTTTTCAACTGGCAGAAAATCATTATCTACTTCTATTGATCTCGGACGTAGTTTTATGGGTTTGTCTTTGAATATGTCACCAAATCCAATCCCCTTGATTTTCTTGGGTTGGATTGTTGCTGTTCCATTGGCTCCTTCTGATTTTGTGCTACTTGAGTCACCACCATCACTTTCTGAGCCTGTAGTATCCCTTAAACCTACCAGAGGGAAGAAAGAAAAAGAAGCCTACTCTTAAGATTGTTTAAAACAGTACAGTCAGCAAAATAAAAAAAAATCCCTCAAGGACCAGATTAATAGTATAATACTGAAATTAATTTTAAAACATCATTCCAACTGACAACATAGCAACCAGGGCCAATTTTATTATGCTTATGGAGAACATATGGAACATATGGTAAGATGTAGATATACATACAAGGGGAGGTAGGAAAGAAATTATTTTATTTATTTATATCCCTCAGATACTTAGCAGTGTGGAATAGCATTATTCTAAGATCTTTCATAGAATAATAGCTTGGTACAAGCTGATTAGGATATAGTGAAACACTATTCTTAGAGTTTGCATTCCAAAAGTATGGGCAACCACAGGAGACTTCAGTTAAAATCTCAATAAATGAACAAATTCACACAGTTTTTATGAGCTAAACAAATTAACCGAAACAAGCAGAAGTGATTATCAGAATCACCTTGTTCATATGTCATACTAGCTCTAGGAAATACACAAAAAGACATCCATTTTTAAGTAACAATGCAATGAAATGGATATCTATTTGTCAGAAAATCAATGAAATGCTAAATCAGCTATGATTTAAAATATAATTGAGCTAATCCACATATTGGGTCTTTTACATATAAAATTTACAACAAATCAATATGGTAAATTATTTAAGAGAGAAATTATTTAAGAGAGATAAGAATAGAAAGCAGAAGTTAATCAAATATGCAATCAAATGGACTGCATAATATTATCTCTACCTACATATTGAATCAAATATCTACCCAAGGAAATCTTGTTGAAAAGTACATCCACACACCTGCACAGGAATAAAATAGATTTCTGTCTGTCCATTAAACCAATCTGATAATTTTAATATTCTCAGTGAAAAAGACTATTCAGTTGCTATTAACACAGAAAGTAAATTTGTTTTGTCCAGAAATCACCAAACAATTTCAAAAGGATACCTTACTGTGATCACTGCATTATAGATAATTCTCTGCACAAATAAACTCAAGATTTATGTAATCCTTTTCCGTTATAAATGTGAATTGGAAAAAATGAAGGAAGTGTTTTAATGTGGGTGCCAGTTTCAACTTCTGCTATTCCTATTTTCCAAAAGTATTTATAAAACATTAAACTTGAATATATTTTGAACCAAAATGATAGTTCCTTGAAGAACTATTTTTAAGATCAAGGAAAAGATTATGCATATATTTTTAAAAAGCAGAACTAATGATTTAATCTACTATCTATGACTTCAGATGATATTATAAATATTCAAATAGTTTCAACAATAGAATAATTAATAAAATATAGGTAAATTCCCTAATATATAGACATAAGCAATGTTACTCAACCATATGAAACCATTTTGAGTTTAATACATTTCAATCTCAAATTGCAAGGCCTAAAATAAAATACATATGTTATTTTTACTATGGAACATATCACTTTAAACAAAACTTGGAATGACAGCACAAGTTTTCTTTATATGTTTTTTTAATATTGTATTTTATTCCTCTTGGGAAATTTTCTGTAAGTTGGAATATACAATTACACTTGCTCTTGTGGTTCTTAGATTAAATACAACAGAGAAAGAGATTTGTTCTGAGTTGCAACTGCATTAGGGTTTCAGAAAGAAGAAACCTTAGGCTGAAGGCAATGTTTTGTCTACCATTGTAGAAGAAAATGCAAAGTTGTTTCTCCTGGGAGAAATGATATGTGGGCAGCTTTTGCCACAGACAGATGCATCACTGAGATCACTGATCTTTTATAGTTCATCTTCAAGAATCATTATGAAATCTTTCAACTTTATTTTTGCTCTTCATAACTATGCCTTTACACTTTGCTGCTGTACGTAGAATTGCCAGGGTATGAAATAAAATTATCATATCCATTAATCATCATAAATGACTTAGATGAGGGAATAGAAGGGGAACTTACCAAATTTGTGGATGATACTAAGCTGGCAGAAATAGCTAACAACCTAGAAGATAGGCTCAATATCAGGGATGTTGACAAATTTGAACACTGGGCCCTATCTAACAAAATGAAATTCAACGTAGAGAAAAGCAAAGTCTTACACTTAGGCAAGAAAAACCAAAAGTACACATGTAAACTGAGTGAAACCAGGCTTAATAGCAGAAATTGTAAGAGGGATCTTGGAGTCTTAGTGGACAACTGGCTAAATATGTGCAACAGTGAGTGGCGGCAGCCAAAAAAGCCAATACAGTCCTAAATTGCATTAACAGATGGGTACAATCAAGATCAAGTGAGATACTAATACCACTCTATAAAGCCTTAGTAAGACCACATTTAGAATACTGAATTCAGTTTTGGTCACCACGCTATAAAAAAGATGTTGAGATTCTAGAAAAAGTACAGAGAAGAGCACCAGGATGATTAGGGGACTGGAGATTAAAACGCATGAAGAACGGCTGCAGGAACTGGGCATGGCTAGTCTAGTGAAGAGAAGAACCGGGGTGACATGAGAGCAATGTTCCAATATTTGAGGGGTTGTCACTGACAGAAGGGGGTCAACCTATTTTCCAAAGCACCTAAAGGCCAGACAAGGAATAATGGATGGAGATTCAACCTAGAAACAAGGAGGATTTTTCTGACAGTGAGAACAATCAACTAATGGAACAGCTTGCCCTTGGAAGTTGTGGGAGCTTCATCACTGGAAGCTTTGAAGAAAAGACTAGACTACACGAATGTTAGAAGTTGAAAGATTATAATTATGTATATCTAAATAAAGTATTACTATTATGAATACTGTGTGTACAATATAAAGACTCAGACAATACTTTAACACCCATAGATGTTAAAGAAAAAACTATAAAAAAAATTATAAAGAGACTGGACTTCCATCTGTCAGAAATGGTGTAGGGTCTCCTGCTTGGGTAGGAGGTTGGACTAGGTGACCTACAAGGTCCCTTCCAATTCTATTAATAATGATTAATAAGATAATAATCTTATCTTAAAGCAGGGGTGGGATTCTACCAGTTCGCACCTATTCGCTAGAACTAGTTGTTAACATTCTAAGCAGTTCGGAGAACCAGTTCTTAGAAGAAATTACTGGCCTAATCCCGTAAGGAAGGCAGGAAGGAAGCATTCTGGTGTTGCTTACAGAAACTGCCTCTTTGTTAACCCTTATTACACTCTTGACAGGACTAGACTTCCTGTCTCTAGAACGCCTCTGGAGTTTTTTTCCCCTCCTTTGCTGGTACTTTGCTTGTGTGGAGTGACCATTCAAAGTTAGAATGGCACTGAAAAAAGAGACTGATGACCCTTTTTCAAACTTACGACTGTTGCAGCATCCCCACAGGCCAGGCAAGGAGAAGCGTACCTTGATGTGAGTGATGTTGAATTGGCCACGTCCAGCCAGTCACATGACCAGCAAGCCACACCTAGCAACTAAGCCACACCCACAGAACCGGTTGTTAAAAAATTCAAATACTACCCCTGCCTTAAGGATGTGATACTAAGACATTACTTCTAACTTATGCTTTTAAGCTGCAAATGGCTTGAACTTAAACTGCTATCTGACAGTGCTAATTGTTGCTTTGGAAAATTTGAGTATACAATAATTCCATTCAACTTCTCAAGCAGCCTTATCAGTTATTGTGAGTGCATATGAAAGTATGAAGGCTCTGTTGGAGATAGTTGCATGTAAATGGTAAATTGTAACAACAATAAAAATTTTGGGAAAGAAAAAGAAGAAGCAATGGAAGCAGAATGACTGCAGGAGGAAACAGTAAAAGAAGAATATATGTATACTTTTCTCAACAGAATAAATATTAGCCAATGGTTAAGAAAAAAGGATTCAAAAGAACTAACTCAAAACAATTACATGTGTATTACAGAATTCCATTTAAACGTGTGGAGTTATAATGTTGTGCATTCGATCTGAAGAAGGAGCATAACACTGAAAAGAAGAACCAAGTTTTATTATAATAATTGTTGGGTGCCTGCTTCACAAGAAAAAGGTACCCTAACACTTCTTACACTTCAAATTCTAATACTTCTATAATTGCCACTTAGAGAAGTTAAGGGAAAAGAAACCCTCTGCATTGTGTTTATGTTCTCCTTTAATAAATACTCCTATCTTTACCTGAGCTGTGCAAGAATATACATTTTCAATATTCCCAATCATAGTCATGTGTGAACTGCTGATCAAAACAAATGAAAAATACTTTGAATGCATGTTTGGAAAGTAGAGTGATTGACTGTACGTAGAGTCATAAAAATTAAACAATCACTAGACTTTCAAAGGCAAGTTGTGCAATAATGAGTGCAAATAACATCAGTGCAAAAATGTTAGGATTCAAGAAAAATAAATATTGTGAATATACTGAAAAATTATTTAGCGTTTAGTCTGCACTTGATGACTAGAAGAATGCAGAGACCAAGGTAACAAGAAATATAGGAGAATTTGCTCCTCAACAAGCACTGAGACATATATATCATAACTATGAAAAATAAAATTTGTTGTATTTTTTCTTAATTTTGATAAAGTAAGATAAACAGGCTTGGACTTTGGGATGATTATATGAACATGGGGTTAACAGTTGATGAACCTGAAAAGAGAAACATATGATGAAAATAAAGTGTGCTTAAGAACAAATGGAATATTGTACTGCACAAATCGTTCAAGAATGATTCCTGGCAGTTTAACCAAAAATAATTTAAAAAATAGTAAATTACAATTAAATCAAATAACCATACAGTACGCCTCCTGACTCTGGTGACAGTTTTAACTACATATTAATGGCTCTATTAAAATATTTTCACTGCCTTCTTGAACTACATTAGAACAAATGCCAGCTAAACATCTGGAGGTGTGCTATTCCAGAAGAAAGGCTGCAACTGTTTGAGCCCAAATCAAAATCTCTTATTGGAGGAAATGTGTGTGACCTTAATACCCTTCCCAATACAATACAAGTTGATTTTACTTGAACATGGTAGTCTGGAAAAGCAAAGATCAAGCAATCAAAGACTGCGTATGTTAAAGCTAGCATTCTGAATTGCCCCTATTAGAAGCCAGTGCAGGGATTATAAAATTATTCTTATATACTCACTCACCAGACACAGATCACTGCATTTTGTACCAACTCAATGCATAAGTCTTCCAACAGAATAGAATAGAATAGAATAGAATAGAATAGAATAGAATAGAATAGAATAGAATAGTGAAAAGAATTTGTCTTGGTGTAAATACTCTCAGTATACATAAAGGAAAGGTACATTCATTAAGAATCAAGAATCATAACGTACAACATTTCATGAAAGTCATAGGCTACAATCAACAATCAAATCATACTAGGAAACAGTCAAGTGGGAGGAGATGGGTGATAAGGAGTGGTGAGAAGATTAACGGAATAGTAGTGTACACTTTGTAAATAGTTGAACAGTGTTGAGGAATTATTTGTTTAGCAGAGTGATGGCTTTCGGGAAAAATTGTTCTTGTGTCTAGTTGTTCTGGTGTGCAGTGCTCTACAGCGTCGTTTTGAGGGAAGGAGTTGAAACAGTTTATGTCCAGGATGTAAGGGGTCTGTAAATATTTTCCTCTTTTTGACTCATGCAGTATACAGGTCCTCAGTTGAAGGCAGGTGGGTAGTAATTGTTTTTTCTACAGTCCTAATTATCCTCTGAAGTCTGTGTTTGTCCTGTTGGTGTGCAAAACCAAACCAGACAGTTATAGAATTGCAGATGATAGACTCAGTCATTCCTCTGTAGAACTGTATCAGTAGCTCCTTGGCAGTTTGAGCTTTCTGAGTTGGTGCAGAAAGAACATTCTTTGTTGTGCTTTTTTGATGATGTTTTTGATGTTAGGTGTCCATTTTAAGTCATGTGATATAGTAGAACCTAGAATTTGAAGGTCTCTACTGTTGATATTGTGTTGTCTAGTATGTTAAGAGGTGGTAGTGTGGGAGGTTTCTTTCAAAGTCTACCACCATTTCTATGGTTTTGAGAATGTTCAGTTCCAGATTGTCCGTTACACCATAAGGCAAGTTGTATAACCTCCTGTCTGTATGCAGATTCATTGTTGTCTCAAATGAGACCAATCACTGTTGTGTCATCAGCCAAACTTCAGTATTTTAACAGATGGATCGTTTGAGATGCAATCATTGGAGAAGAGAAGTGGAGTTACACACAGCCTTGGGGGGCCTTTGCTGATTGTACAGGAATTGGATGTGATTCTGCCTAGCTTCACCTGCTTCTTCCTGTCTGTTAGGAAGCTTATGATCCACTTACAAGTATGTTCAGGTACTGCTAGTTGGTTTAATTTAATTAGAAGAGTGTCTGGAATATGTAGGGTATTGAATGCTGAACTGAAGTCTACAAAGAGGACCCTTGCGTTGGTATTTGGAGATTCAAGGTGTTGTTAGGATATAATGCAGAGCCATGTTAACAGCACCACCTGTCAATCTATTTCCTTGGTATGCAAACTGCATGGGTTCTAACAGTGGATCTGTGATAGTTTTCAGGCCTTTCAAAGATTTTCATAACTACAGATGTTAGAGCAACTGGTCTGTAGTCATCCAAATCTCCCCATGTAAAATGCTACAACAATCCAGTATCAAAGTAACAAAGAAATGAGTTGCCATTGCTAAGGAATTCTGCCTCTTCTTGAGCATAGATTTTAAAAAGAGAAGAACTTCCAAAGGCACAATAAATATAATCCAGGTTTGACTATGAGAATTGGACAGCTAAATTTTAACAAGATTATAGCCCTTGATTAACTACTAAAGTAATTTAATTGGAAATCCATTTTAGAACAGGCATATGGTCATTCCAGTAGAAGCAATACTGTCGTTAACCAGAAAATAGTTTCTGAATTGGAAAGCAGTTATGTTATAAAAATATTTGTTGCCAGGAAAAAGGGTTTATTCAGTGTATTACCTGATTTCTGCTTAGTTAGATGAGCAACTAGAAAAAAATTTTCAGTGAAAGAAATTGATGTTTTTTACCTGTATAATGCCAAAAGAAAAAGAAAAAATGAAGGATGTATAAGAAATACCATCCATGCTGTTTTCAGTCTGGTCAAATCTGAGAATTTATGATTATGGTCTATTTGTTATTTATGTAAGGATAGATTTTTTTCAATTTTGTAGAAGATAAATCATTGTTCATCGATGTTTAACAATTGATATTAAAATGATATGGCTCTAAATTAAACACATAGCTTTATGTGTATGCTAATAATTGTGTTCTATTTTTCTTATCCAAAATGATTTTAACTAGCGAGGGGATTTGTAAATTTCTTAACTGGGATAATTTTACAATTTTAAATTATTATTATTTGAATTTCAAAAAAGTTACATTGTCTTTTTGCACAGTCATTTTTATGATACATTTGGATTAATGAATTAGACTTCTAAAACATAGGTCTTCACCATTTATGCTGCAGTGATAAAATTACACTTCTCATACAACATAGTGTATACTAGAAACAATGTCTATGTTTATAGTATTGCACTATACAGGTAGTCTTCAACTTACAATTCATTTAGTGACCTTTTGAACTTATAACAGCACTGAAAAATGTGACTTATGACCATTTTTCACACTTACAACTGTTGCAGCATTCCAATAGTCATGCGATTAAAATTCAGACACTTGACAACTTGGTTCATATTTATGACGGCTGCAGTGCCCTGGTATCATGCGATCACCTTTTGTGACCTTCTGACAAGTAAAGTCAATGGGGAAATTCACATAACAACTGTGGTACTAACTTAACAACTGCAGTGATTCTTTTAACAAATATATCAAGAAAGGTTGTAACATGGGGCAAAATTCACTTAACAAACGTCTCACTTAGGAACAGAAATTTTAGGCTCCATTTTGACTGTAAGTCAAAGACTACCTCTATTTCAAGCAAATATTAAAACAAACATTAACTTTTCTGATTATTAAATTCTTTACTGAGTTTGAACATGACTTTTAAATGTTATGATTTGTGCAAGTTAACGGAGCGACGTACTCTGGTAAAATGCTGATGCAAAATAAGTAACAGATGCCATAAAGCAGTCAACCTCTTCACATATGTTTAAAATGCCATCATTTTCCAGTCAAAAAGCTCAAAGACACAGCTGTGATCTGATGCCTCAGGATAATACTGTGTTGAAACCACATATAAAGAAACATTAACTACTATAAAAAATTACTCAATTCTATAATGCTTTGTAACTGAAAACTGAAGGGTGGAATGGACTTACAATTTAATGACAGAAGGGCAGAAATCTCAAAATTCCCGACCCCAATAGGTTACAACTTGGAATGTTATGATATACAGAATCTCTTTATAAATCAAATTAATTATAACATTAAATCTTTTTTCAACTGCACCATCAGAACAACTTCCCAACTTTCATGTATTGTAATAATAATGTCAATTGTTTCAGAATGTATAGTTTTATTGTTCAAATGTTTTCTTTTTTTGCCCAGCATATTAACTTTCTTTAACTCTGGAATCCTTCTGCTTCAGCATATTTCACAGAGTAAACAGAGTAAATTTAACATTGCCTTTTATCACGGGATAACATGTTAATGATTCAGTGCCCTCTAACACTGAACACTCATTCTAATAATGAATCTATGTGTGTGGATTGCAGCCAGCTTTTACCATTGTGGTACAATTGTTCACATATGATCTCAGCCTTCCACTTTACTTACTAAGTTCACTATAATGTAATACAATTGAATTTATGTATATACAAGTTTTTTTGAAAAACCAGACAAAAGGTTTTTCATTGTTAGTCTCAAACTATTTCTTATAATTTGGAATTTATCTTTTCCCTCCCAACATTTTTTCTTTTGCCAAAGGCTTGAATTATAATTTAACATTTAGACAGGTGGCAGGGATATAATTTGAATCTTAAACATCAAGCTGATTCATTGGATCAGGGTTTTCCCTCTCTGGAATATATCTGACACTTGCACACTATCTCAGCTTCTTTATTTTTTTTCCTTTAAAAAATGTTTATCATGTTTAAACTGTCCAATCCTCCTTTAAATCTCAGCAGACCATTGATCCATGAGATAATAGTTATCATTTTCTTAGGTATTAATTAACAAGTATGATTGAATAATTAAAATATTGCCCAGATTGATTTACTAGAGTTTTCAAGAAACATTTTTTAAAAAAATTACATATAGTTACTTTCCTAGATTTATCATAACTATTATCTCATGAATATAAGAATGGAGAGTGCCTTGACTGTTGCTTGGCAGCAACAGATTAACAGAATTGGAAGGGACATTTCAGGTCAGCCAGTCCAGCGGTTGCCAACTGATGGGCCATGGCCCACTGGTGGGCCGTGAGAAAATTTTGGTGGGCCGCAGAGAAATCTCACCCCCAGAGCACCTCTACAAAGCAATTAATCCAGGCTAAGCAGAAACACAAGGCTGTGCCGCCCACATGGCCCGCGGGAACCCTCCTTGCCCACTCACTCTTTACCTGGTAAACGTGCCTGCTAAATTGCTATTTTTCCTTTTTCCAACCATCATCTGTTCTGCTGCCGGGAGATTTAGATTAGTTAGGAGGCAGGAAATGGTTGGATTTATTGCTTTCTAGCTAGTCTTTAGATCTTCAGCTCAGCACAGCCGAACCTCCCTTAGGGCTGAAGGTTTGCTTGCAAGCAAATTCAGTGCAGACTCACGGCAAACAAATTTGAGAGACTGAGCTAGCCGATGGCAGNATGTGACATACTGAGCTAGCCAATGAAAGATAGATCTCTGAATGAATCTGTGATTCTGTGAGCAACTCAATCTGCCTGCTTTGCCTGATTTTGGATAAAAATTGCTCTTTTTTATAAAAAAATCAATATTTATATAAATATTTATAATATTTACATACAAGCCATGCCCAGCCAGTCACATGACCACCAAACCACACCCACAAATTAGGCCATGCCCACAGAACCAGTTAGTGATCCCTGAGGTCCAAAAGGTTGGCGACCCCGATCTAGCCTAACTCCCCTCCCGCCCAAGCAGACCCTACCTATGCCATTTCTGACAGATGGCAGTCCAGTCTCTTCTTGAAAGCTTCCAGTGATGAAGCTCACATGACTTCTGAAGGCAAGCTGAAAACCAGACCATCTACCTTCTTCCTTAGGAATTCCCTACCTGTCCAGGGGATTGAAGAGATCCTAGTGCTAAGTTACAAACGTACTTAGCAATACTTTAAATGTAGGAAAGGTATTAATAAGATAAAGGCCTTATCATACCTTGTTACCTTTGGTTGAACTAGGTTACTATGACTACTGAAAATGCATGCATGTTGTTGTTTTTAAGATTGGTTCATAGTAATGTACGCTGTTCAATGTTGTATAAAATGTAGTTCATTTGCAGCCGGTGTGTAATCAATTTTGGACCTTTCCATCTATCTGGAGTCATGATTGGGCCCTTACACCTGGTAAATGGTCCCAAGCTTTTTGGGACAACACAAAACTACTACATATAGAAATAAATTTTGGTTTATCTACCCTTCCAGATAATATGCATACTATTACTATAAATGCCTCGATTAGCAATTCTTGTTCAAGATTTCATGAAAAGCTTTCCCCAAGATCCTTTAATTTTTCGGCAACTAAACTACTGTATATATTCTGAGTTCCAAACACATGTTCTACTAAGAATTGTAGGACTTACAATTCCTACAATCTTTCCAAGATGCATGTTTTCATATCAAAATATCTAGCTGAGCACTATATTTTTGGGATTATTCCCAATATTGCAAATTGTTTTGCCTACATACGTAGATTAAATTCATTTTCAAAACACAAATGCTGTGGACTGCAAACAAACCGACCATCTCACAGACAACTATGCAAGTGGCCAATTAGTGCACAATGGGTGGACGTTCTTTCATTGGCAGATGAAAACACACATTCAAAGAGCAGCCTTAACTTAGTATTCTCTCTTTTTTCTGTTAATTAACTCACTGTTATAGCGTCTGCAGCTCTCAATCTTTGTCGGTCCCACTTTATACAGAATTGACCCTTCAAAGGCAGACTTTCCTGACAGCAGAATAAAAGAAAAGGAGAGCAGAACAAAAAGAAAGGATAGGAAAATTGAAGTAATAGCAAAAGTAAAGAGAGGAATAATGTTTAATCTTGCTGCATTAAAGTTTCATTAGTAAAAGAACAAGCTTATAAAAAATTATAATTTCTGTGTTTGCATTTCCGAGAGAAAAAAAGTCAAAACTTTGTTCAGATGATGCCATTCATCAAAGTAAACCCTGTTGGGATGCTTTTATTTCCATTTTGCTCACAAAACACAACAATTCTGAGTGTCTATCAACAAATTAAGTATAACCAACTTTTCCCCACCTCCCAAATCTGGTTTCAGAGGATTGGGAAGCTTCTCCAGAGAAATGTTACTTGTAAAAAAAATAAAGAAAAGAAGTTTCATTGTATATGAGAGTTTTCATGATGCTTAACTCTATCCCCACTCCTCTTTTTATAAAAGATGTAATGTATTAGAATAAAAAGTATTTTATCCTAATACATTTGCCGCTAAAGGTAGTCCTTGACTTTCAACAGTTTATTAAATGACTGTTCAAAGTTACAATGGCACTGAAAAAAATGACTTTCACTCTTTTTTCACACTTATGACCATTGAAACATGGTCATGGGATTAAACTTCAGGTATTTGGCAACTGCTTCATATTTAACACATCGGCAGTGTCCCATGGTCATCTGATTGCCTTTTGCAACCTCAAGCAAAGTCAGTGGGGAAGCCAAATTCATATAACAACCATGTTACTAATTTAATACCTGGAGTGATTCACTTAACAACTGTTGCAAGAGTGGTTGTAAAATGGTGCAAAACTCACTTAACACGTCTCACTTAACAACATAAATTTTGGGCTCACTTGTGGTTGTAAGTCAAGGACTGTTTGTAATCTTTAGTTCTATAAGCACAGCAGAATATATTTTATACCAAATTAAGCTCCGTATCATATATTTATGAATTCATCAATATGTATTGCTCAGCAAATTTCTGTATTCAAAAAGCAACGTAAAAATAGAATTACTGATAATTATATCTTCATTATGTCAATTTTTAAAAAATAGATTAAAAAGTTACTGAAAAGTTTAAATTCAGGTTTTGTGAGATTCTGCATAAAAAGCTTGCAATGATTGAAAAAACTGCTTTAATTTAATCTAGAATCCTAATACTATTCAGAATGCCATCTTTTCAAATACAACATAGTGTAGTACAAATGATAAAAATAGTTTAAGTTAAGTCTCTTATTAACTTTTAAGCTACACAAAGGATAACTGTTAACATCTTGATCTGTCATATATGCATGCCAAGTGCATATAGTTTTAGGATTCTAGATTAAATTAAAGCAGTTTTTTTCAGTAATTGCAAGTCTTTCATACAGAATCTTACAAAACCTGAATTTAAACTTTTCAGAAATTTTTATATCTATTTAAAACAATTGACATAATGAACATATGACATCTCAAAATCAGTACTTCTATTTTTACATTACTTTTTGAACAGAGAAATTTGCTAGGCAATCTATATTGAGGAATTCATAAATATATGATGCTACTGAACTTAATTTGGTATAAAATATATTCTGCTGTGTTTATCTGAATTTATTTAGGAATGTCTCTCCTGACAAAGTTAATACCCTTGACTATAATGAATAATCCTTGGTGTCTATTATAAATTAGGAAGAGCCATATTTCAGTTCTATCCTTCGCTATAAATGTCCTTGGTAACTATTGACAAATCCACCTTCATCTGATGCCATAAATTTACAAGGAGTATATTCAGTTAATGATGTGAAAATTTTAGTTATTATGATGAGGAGACAGAAATGCATACAATATTTCAAAAGTAAATATACTTCAAATGTAGTTTGTACACAACTTGTTTTAAAAAGTGTGGACAAATTAAACTAAAAATCCAATGGTGCAATTTGAACAGCAATAACAATATAATTCTCTGTAAAAACAAGTTTCATTTAATATTTCCCTATTACTGGGAAAAATAGTCATACTTTTATTCTTTTTTATCAAACAGAAAGAGAAGGTGAGTTGCATTATGGAAGATGTGTGAACATCACAGTTGACAAAGCAAATTTATCATTGTCAAGAGACACAAATCTTTATAGGAAAGGAAAACATTTGGCCCTCCCAGTAGCCCCATACAACATCTCTAAGGGTATTTGGAATTATAATCCATCATCATCTGGAGGATCACAAATCAGATAACAGATAATCAGAGTTGGAAGAGACCTTATAGGTCATCTAGTCCAACCCTCCGCCCAAGAGGGACACCCGACACCATTTTTGACAAATGGCAGTCCAATCTCTTCTTGAAAGTCTCAAGTGATGGCACTCCCACAAATCCTCCACTTCTGCTTCATAATACAAATGGAACGACACATATTTAATTAATGGGGAGTTTTTAACAAAAAGTATATACTAAGCAAAGCTACAGCAGTTAATTTTATCTGCTAATTAATGATCCATTGAATACAAATTAGCATACTTTTGTGATTTAAATACACAGGATATTTGTAAAGCAAAATAATAAAAATAACATATCTAGCTATATCCAGCAGCATATACTATTTTTTTTTAAATCAAGGATTCAAGAGATCTGCCACCCTAAATAATCAATAGTCTCCTGGCTTAGCTTGTTTGACACAGCCTTGCTAGTGACCACCTTTTGCATAATTCTGAAGACCATTCCTTGGGTTTACTGACCAAACCATGAGTTCCAGGTATAGCAGCACTATTGATAGAAAAACCAAAAATATCAGCCAAAAGGAAAAAAAAAATAAAGTTGTTGCAAATGTATTGTCATTCTAATCCAGTGATAAAAATTAAAGAATAGGAACATCACATTACCAAGCATAGTTCAACTGTATTTCCAAATTAGCATTTCAGAACTTCCAGTGATAAAATATAACGGCAAATGATGGCTAAGGAAAATAAATAAAAAGGTCATTCAATAAAAAACAACAACAACCAGGGAGTTGCAGCTTGCTAAACTTAATTTAATATTAATTCAGTTTTACCTGGTACAGTTCACTGGGCAATTTCTACAAATTTCTTAGATTTTATTCATTAGAAAAGCAGAAAAAGAAAACCCATTGTATAATTAAAGAAGAATCCAACCAAAGCTAAAATAAAATGTTTATACACTTACTCGGTTTTATCAGGTGCTCTTCGTGGATAATTCTAGTGTCATCAGAATCAGAAAGCTCTTTTATAAAATTAGAAGGGAACATGCCAGTCTTCCCATTTAGCACTCCTTCCCACCAACCTTCTTCTACCTGTGCCATGGAAGAAAACAAACAAGTGAAATCCTACATTTAAACTTACAGTGACAACAACAATTTTAGTATTGTCATATACAAACCTCTAAATATCCATGGACAATCATGTTTATATTTCAATATCTTGTAAGATTTCATGGTATATGGTGCCTTTTATTTGAACACAACCTGACATTATTGAATAGAAATATATCTCTATACCCATCATCCATTAGCAATTATTTCTGGATACTATTTGAGTAAATGAGAGGAGTAAGAGACTGAAGTTTACTAAACAAAGTAAGAGGCATAGGCCTTCAAATGCTGGAATAACAGTTATGGGCCATATATGGCCCATCCCTTAAAACAATAACCAACTTTACATGTCCAAGATTTCAAGCTGCCTCAGTTTCTAAGAATACGTGCTAGTTAGCTTAGCTACGTGCCTTCCTTTCCAAATCTGTTATCCATACATTGATAGCTTTCATTTGATTATACATTCTAGATACCTCAATTGACAAAAAAGATGAGAAACTGAAGCATTGCAGGCTTTTAAGACTATGTACAGGTAGTCCTCGACTTACAACAGTTTGTTTAGTGACCATTTGAAGTTACAATGGAACAGAATAAAGTGACTTAGGGCCATTTTTCACACTGATGACTGTTACAGCATTCCTGTGGTCACATGATCAAAATTCAGCCGCTTGATAACTGACTCATATTTATGACGGTTGCAGTGTCCCAGAGTCGTGTGATCAGTTTCTGCAATCTTCTGCTTAGCAAAGTCAATGGAGAAGCCAGATTCATTTAACAAACGTCTTGCTAACTTAACAATGGCAAAGATTCATTTAACAACTGTGGCAAAAAAATGTTGTAAAATGGGGCAAAACTCACTTAACTTAGCAACAGAAATTTTGGGCTCAATTGTGATCATAAGTCAAGGACCATACATATTTTAACTATCACTTGACATAGAGAAGTTATTGTTCTAGAATATACAGTCTTGTTTCCAGGCTGAATTCCCACTGCTATTAATTATTTTTAAAGCACTGAATTTTAAGGGCTGAGTAAAAGACTTCATTTAAGAAAGTGATAAATATTTTTTTTCTGGTAATTTAATTATATGAGATGTATTGTTAGTTTCTTATTTTAGTGACTTGTTACTACTAAAATACTAATAAATCCCCCCCACCTAAAAATTTGTATAAAGAACTAAAAGTGGGTAGCTTTCAGTGGAGATAATACTGGGCTTGGATTATAAGAATTAAAGCAGGGCTGTCAAACTTTCGGCCTGTGGACCAGATGTGTCATGTGCTGGCCATACCCACACCTGGTTTAGCGAAGGGGAAAATTGTCCATCATGTGATGCTGCTGTGACAACACAAGTTTGATACCCCTGAATTAAAGTCCCTTTATTGAAAAAGTATAATTATATTCTCTAGATTTAAATTTATGGCAGTAATTGCTTACCTCATAAGATAGGTTTAACAATTTGCATTTTAAAGCTATTAAAATGTGAAGTATTATATAAAAGGAGAACAACTGTATCATAAATAAACATTTCACATATTCTAGTTATGATCTCCAATTAAACTAAATGGCTTCTAAGCAAGAATGACAGTTTTAATCAACACTCCAACAGAAAAAATAAAACTGAGTACTGTACTGTTATATTATTGTTTACAATAACATCAATAAAGTTGATGTGCTTTTGGTATGCATCAACAAGCTAAACTAGACTCATTAAAAGCAATAGGAGGCAAGACCTATTTCTACTGAAAGACACAGTGATTCATTTTTAGCATAACATTTAAGCAAACGTGTCACTGGTTCTTCAATCTGTCCATTTATGGAGTGGCAGAATCCTGCTAGGAGATTGTAGTGCCTGAAAACCAAATAAATGCCTTTGGGTTATATTGTGACAGCAAGGAATGGCTCATTCTTTTGGTCACCTAAAGGTACGTTTGACATTCAGTAAATTCTATCAATCAGGTACTGTCCCTCTACAAAAAACTAATAGTTTCACTAGGTCAAAAAATGCTGTATAATACAGGTCTTCTAAGCAAAAATAAAACAGAAACAAACTGAGAATATCAGAGTTTATATATATATATATATAAATATATTTAAAAAGTTTCTTCCCACTCTTCATATTGAGGAGAAACTTTTTGTTAACTGTCCGACTGACAAACCCAGCCAAAGCAAGCACCTTCGAGACCTTCAGATGTCTGAATACGAAATATTATTGAGTACATCATTTCAGCACTGATGAAGGCAAAACCAGCGCTACCTAATTCCCACATAAACCCACATAGTTACAATATGGATTTCTCTCTCCCCCTATTAATGCAGGCTACGTTGTTCAATTGAGAGTCATTATTTTGTTATGAGAAAAAGTCTCTGGTCTTGGCAAACACCTGCTGATGTGTCTTTGGCTCTCATGGCTCTTCTTCTTGAAGTCTGGAGCCTATATTCCATCTCACACTTCCCTTCCCCCTCAGGTTCTTTAGCAAGGTGAGAGTTATAATGGTTGCAACAACATAAGCGCACTTCGAGCTAGACACTTTTAAGCAGAAGAGATGTCTTGTTGTGGTGAATATTAGAGTAGGTTTAACACTTTCTTTACATACACTATAACAAAATTTTGATATAATTATATTCTAAATGATTTCGCCTATAATTATGCACATATCCTAATAAAATATGCATTACAGCTTAATGTTTAATAAGAGAGATATTGACATTTATATACTTTCCTTTTTCCTCCCTCTGAACATGTAAACTGAATAATACAGAACAATATAATTATATTTAGCAGCAAGGCTTAACTAAACTATAATTAAGATATTTAGTTAAATAATAATTAATCCATCAATAATTAATTATGGCCAATATAACTGTCCACCGTGTAGATCTCACAAGATGAGATCAGACTAGGTTTATCACTGATTTATTTCCTAAGTTTTCTGTAGCGATTTATTATACTGGTTCTGCCTATATACAATAGCAAAAATAATACTTTCAAATTTCATATTTCTGTCTGGACTCCATCCACTTAAGTGTATAGTACAAATACTTTGCTTTTGTTTTGAATAACAGTTCAATTATTATTGGAGACATTACTTTAAATGTTAAACTTCTTAGATCGCTACCTTCTTGTTTGATACTACATAATACTAATAAATCAATACAGGACATTATCTTTTAATTTAATGTATGCCATCCAAAGTTATTCTGGAGTTGGGTGGTCTTAAATATAATAAAAAGTAACATATTCTTTCTCTTCAATCAGCCAAGCTATACAAATTCTTTAGAATAAGCAAGCTCCAAAAAACAGGCTAATTCACAAATTATGGGAAGTATACATAGATTTCCATTTTCCTAGCATTTTTCCTATACATTGTGGCAACAGAAATAATAGGGGTGTTCTGCATCTTCTCACTGAATTTGGTTATTTTACAATTAACAATATTTGTCAGCTATGATCAGGAACTGTATTCAAAATGTAAGAGAAACTTGGATGCTGCAAAACTTAAAAGCACTACTTACTTCTCCAACTACCTCAATGATGTCTCCAACTTTCAACTCCAGTTCATCTTCATTCTGAGGCATATAACTGAAAGCCACTTGACATCGTCGCCGTCTATTTCTTTCACCTACAATTGAATAAGATCCCAACGTTTTTATTACTACTTTAAAGTGACAATTTAAACAGATATTGGCAGTGGTAGGATTCAATTTTTTTAACAACCGGTTCTCTGCCCTAACGACTGGTCAGGTGGGCATTGGCAGGTGGTCATGTGATTGAGTGGCGTGGGTGGGTGGCCATGTGACTGGGTGAGCATGGCCAACTCAATGTCACTCATGAAAGGGGTGCCTTGCCTGGCCCTCCCCCTCCCAGCCATTCCTTGGCACACCCAGACTCAACATATCTATGGTTCTGTAAAAATGTTGTTCACCTTTTTTCAATATTATTATCTACATACTTTAGATGTACTTTCATGGACCACTGAAAGGAGGAAATGGTTAACATGCTTTGCCCAAGAGTGTGATAGGCAGCAGGCTTTTAAGGGGTTGCCACAAAGGGCGGGCAATGTATTTTCCAAAGCACCACAAGGCAAAACAAGAAGCAATGGATGAAAACTGAACAAAGAGAGAAGCAATCTAAAATCAAGGAGAAACTTCCTGACAGTGACAACAATTAACCAATGGACTTGCTTGTCTCCAGAAGTTCTTGGTGCTCAATCACTGGAAGTTTTTAAGAAAAGACTGGACAGCCATTTCTCTGAAATGGTATAGGTTCCTTCCCCCACCCCCAACGTCCCTTCTCAGTGTTATTCTGTTATTCTGACACCTTTCCCAGGCCCTGGGATTTTGACATCCTGAGTTTTCCTGCCTGAGCAGGGAGTTGGACTAAAAGACTTCCAAAGTCCCTTTCAACTCTGTTATTCTGTTATTCCTAAGCTAAATAGCTAAGACCCTCATTGGGACCCTAACTCTTTTGCTCTGTCTGGATTAATGAGTTAAACAGCTGCCTTTAGGCATTCATTTTAATCAGATTTTTAAAAACCTGCAATTGAAAGTTCTTCCGCCGCCACTAGGTTGCCGACCAGTTCCCCGCTCACTGGCCTTTCAATGGGAGCACCCTGCCCCAAGTGGGGAAGCCACACTGACAATCTCTCCCCCTCCCCTCATCCCAGAGCATGGAGAAAGATAGGAGATGGCAAGGAGATGGAATGGGACCTTTAGGACCATGGGGTTTCTGCCTGCCAGGTGCGATGGGTGATAAATGATCGCTGGGGTTGTAGGGAGGACATAGCAGGCAAACAGCTTCTGGAATTGTGGGAGGGAGGATAGTGCCACCACGGGGCCAAGACAAAGTGAGGTAGGGGGTGGGGTGCTGATGCTAGACATCATCAGCCCACCTACCCTGTTCTTGCATTTGGAGAGGTTGCTGCTGGTCATCTCCTTGGTCTCCTTGTGGATCTTGCCCTTGGCCCGCATGTGGAGTGCATTCCCCCCATGCACCTGACACACCTTGGCATTGCTATGGGCCACTGCCACCACCAAGGCCACCAGCGGTTCATGTAGGTTCATTGGGCCCCTGCCATCGCCATCTGGAGCACAAGGGCCACCCAGCAACAAAGGAGGCAAAGCGGCCAGGTAGAAAGCCTGAGTTGAGGTGGTAAAACATGCACAGTCTCAGCAGCCATGATGAGCAGGTAAAACCAGGTCCTCATCAACGCCATGGCCACCCAAACCCAGCAAGATTGTGTGGCTCCCCCTGGTCTCTGCTGGGCCTGGGCACCTATTGCACTGATAAGGACCTGGCTTTTCCCACTCACAGCTTTTCTACCTGTCTGCTTCCCCTACTTCAAGCTGGGCAGGTCTGCCAAGCTGTGGTAGCAGCAGACTGCAGGGCCCCTGAGATGCATTGGGTGCGCAAAGGGAATACATTATGAGTGCAAGCCAAGGGCAAGACCTGCAAGGGGACCAAGGAGATGATGACCAACAGTGACCTGCTGTCCAGCCACAAGCCAAAACAGACAGTGGGACAGAGTAAGTGCATCCAGCGGTCCACATCACATGCCTCCCCCCACCTCCACCTGCTGCTAATGCTGCTGTTGCACATGCTGCTGGGATGGTGAGCCCATTAGAGTTGGGTCTGGAGCCACAGAGTGCACCAGCTGAGGGGCTGGAAAGCATCGGATCCTGTGCACAAAGTGCAGCGAGCGAGCAACAGCTGATAGTTTCCTGCACCAGCTGCTCCACCCCTTGCTTTGACTCAAAGCAACAGCACCCCAACCCCACCTCTGCGCCCCCTCATCTCACCTATTGTGGGATGAGCCTCCCACTCACTGCCCCACCCCTGGAGACCTCTGAATTCCCTCCCAAACATTGCCCAGCCCACGCAAGTGATGTCAAGCTGTCCACGCCTCCTGGGCCACACCCAATTGGCTATGATCACCCTGACCACATCCCCACTCCCACTCCTGCCCCCCAAGGACAATGCTGATGCAGTCCTCAATAAAATTGAGTAAGACCACACCTAGAGTACTGCATCCAGTTTTGGTCATCACACTATGTGAGTTTGGAGACTCTGGAAAAAGTGCAGAGAGGAGCAACCAGGATGATTAGGGGACCAGAGGCTAAAACATACAAAGAACAGCTACAGGAACTGGGCATGGCTAGTCTAGTGAAGAGAAGGACCAGGGGAGACATGATAACAGTGTTCCAATATTTGAGGGGCTGCCACAGAGAGGAAGGGCTATTTTCCAAAGCATCCAAAGGCCAGACAAGGAATAATGGATGGAAACTGAACAAGGAGAGATTTAACCTGGAAATTTCTGACGTGAGAAACAATGCAACCAATGAACAGCTTGCTGTGTTAAGCTTCGTCACTGGGAAGCTTTCAAGAAGAGACCGGACTTGCCATTGTCAGAGATGCTTAGTGTGAGGGTTGGACTAGTTAGCAGTTGCCAACCGGTGAGGCCACAAGCCCACTGGCTGGGCCAAGAGAAAATTTTGGTGGGCCCGCAGAAGAAACTCACCCCCAGAAGTACCCCCACAAAGCAATTAATCCAGCCTGCGCAGAACAAAGGCTGCACCGCCTACATGGCCCGCGGAACCTCCCCCCGCCCACTTACTCCTTACCCGGCAAACTTTGCCTGCTATATTTCTGTTTCCTTTTCTGACCATCATCTGTTTCTGCTGTGCCAGGGAGATTTAGATTAGCTAGGAGGCAAGGAAATGGTTGGATTTATACTTTCTAGCTAGTCTTTAGATCGTCAGCTCAGCAACTAGCCGGAACCTCCTTAGGACTGAAGATTTGCTTGCAAGCCAAAATTCAGTGCAGACTCACTGCAAGCAAATTTGAGAGGACTGAGCAGCCAAATGGTAGATAAATAGATCACTGAATGCTTTCTGTGGAGCAACTCAATCATGCCTACTTTGCCTGATTTTGGGTAAAGGTTGCTCTTTTTTTATAAAAAATTAATATTCCATGCATGGGTGTGCTGTGGGTTTAATTGTTGTGACTTTTGCTTCAAGCAAATTTTATGTGGACAGACTGCAGCTAAAGCCAATGCAGATAGATCGATCTTGAATGAATCTTGTGATCTGTGATTCTGTGAGCAACTCAATCTGCCTGCCTGCTTTGCCTGTTTTTGGGTAAAAGTTGCTCTTTTTTATAAAAAAAACAATATTTATATATTTATTATATTTACATTCAAGCCATGCCCAGCCAGTCACATGACCAAGCCACACCCACACATTAGGCCACACCCACATAACCAGTTAGTGGTCCCTGGGATCTAAAATTATGAGTCCCTGAAATCCAAAAGGTTGGCGACCCCTGGACTAGATGACCTACAAGGTCCCTTCCAACTCTGTTAATCTGTTAAAACCCCTGCTGTAGAAGGTTTTATATTTCTCTGAAACCTATCTATAGTGGTCTTTCCTCACAGTCTTAAACTTGTTTTTATTTCTTTTCATTTTTTATCTTGGTGGACTAAACTCACTTCAATCAAAGATACTGCACATCTTGAAAATTGACAAACCTGCCTACAAAACTCCTTTTTTTAATATCTTGATTTCTTCATCTTCCAATCAGGTTCTCTCTTCCCAGTATAATTACATATAGTACTTGATTGCTTTAGAATTTCAATTCTGAATTTCTTGGTCCAATGCCAAAGCTAATTCAAAAATATTGGCACCATGGTATTTAAAACTTTAGCTTTTCTTTTTTTAAAAAGGAAGTATGTTTCTCAATGCTTAGCAAGTTCTGTAATCTTTCTTCCCTGGAACAGATCTCTGATCAAGCCAATGAGAATAGGACCTCATCCAGAAAAATAATTTGGGAAATACTGATTCCAGATTGAGGGGCAAATGACATGGTTTTTGTAATTTGTTAAGTAACATAGTAACTAACAGTTACTCGGTATTTTAATCTGATTTATTTTCTCTCTTTTAAAATGATGTTCAGATTTATTAGCTTTTAACATTCTTAAACTGATAAACAAATTGCGGTCTGGTTTTATCTCTTTTGAGAACTCCAAACAACCCTTTCCCTTACAATTATGCCCCTTCTCATGTCAGACCTCATTTTAATGAACATGTGTTATATTATGGGATGCAAATATGTAACACGTTTGATTACTTGTAATTGATTGCCTATGCAAAGGGGAGGTTACTTTTTCCCTGTCCAATCCACTTTCCTCTTGCATTTTCTTTGTTGTGCTAACTGTAAACAGGAATGAAACATGGGGCTCGGAATTCTCTCTCCTCTTTCATAGAGATTTCATTTTATCAGGGTATCCTAAATAAACTGCTTTTAAATGATCTTCCACAACTCAGTTGTTTATTGGGAAGGTAAACTGAGGCAGAACCTAGGGCCAGAGTTGGCTTTCATTGTAGATGCAAAATCTATGTTTGATTTCACAGAGATCTTGATTAACTTTTTCAGAAATATGCTATTTATTATGCATTAGCTACATCTTCTGGTAAATGCTCCCAAGACAAAAGGTGCAATAATTAACAATCCAAACTAAATAAAACAAAAAGAATTCTAACTGTAAAGTAAACCGGAAAAAATTCTGGGCCGACCTAAGGCCTGCTATAATGGGGCTTGACTGATATCAGCTGAAACAGTTCAAAAAATGGAGTGAGTTCATGTACACCTTTGGCCTCAGTGATACGATGGGTTATAGCTACCTGTTTTATAGCAATTTCAGGAAAGTTAAAACCAGCAAAATAAAGTGCTATATTTACACTAGCAGAGATTACAGCAAAGAACTCTGCCCCAAACAGACTTTAAACACTGACTGAAGAATGAGAACTAGGACATTTCACCTCTCCCACTGGTTTTGTTGTATGAGGACTACTTTTCTCTCCCTGAATTATTTTCATTATTTCTAATTTTATAAGAACCACTTCCCTAAATTGGTGCTTTCCAGATGAGTTGGACATCACCCCTGAGATCAGCATAATAAGTGGTCTGCCTTTTCTATCAAGAACTACCATATATACTCGCATATAAGCCGATCTCGCATATAAGCCGACCCTTAGAAAACTGCCCCAAAATGAGGAATTTTGCAAA
>BHFT01063937.1:0-16726 GCA_004320025.1 Laticauda laticaudata
ACGTCAATAGACGGATGCTGGACGGATAGAGAGGAAGCAAAACGGAGGCAGTGAGTACAGAACAGAAGCATCACGTTTACCAACGGATGGCAAGTGTTTTTCTCCGTTTTACATCCTCTTTCCATCCATTGGTGCAATGTGACAGGGGCTTTAGCTACTTCCTAAAGACCTGCAGGATTAAAGCCAGATGCATGTCAGGGTAAAGATAATTCCAAATGGTAGCTCATGCCTTCTGGGTCTCATAATATGACGTTGTTTTCAGAAAGGGACCTTAAAAACTGAATATGTCCTTCCTATCAGAATGTGTGATAAATCAATATTGTTTGGGAAATGTGGCAACTTGATCCTATGCCGATAGGTATCTATAGATGATAATTTGCACCTTGATTTCATCCAATTGCTTCCTGGAAGACAGTACAGTACAGCCTACTGAATATGGATGTCATATGGGTATAATAAGAAATACCCATATTCAGCCTAGGGATAGTCTTCAGAAGTAGCCCTATGTAGAGCAGGTTGAAGTGGTTCAATTAAGAGGTGAATCCAGGAACAGTTGAAATTGGTACACCAAATAATGTAGTGCAAATCTCCCCCTCCCCCCCAAAATCTCTCACTTATGGACCCAATTTAATCTCAATCTAGTTAGTTATTGATGAGTTAATTGAATTGTTTTAAAATTGTGTTGAGATAAAGTATAATCATTTTCATGTCCATAGTTTATAGACACCACCATTTAACTAACTAACTAACCATGGTGGTGCAGTGGTTAGAATGCAGCATTACAGGCTAACTCTGTTCACTGTCAGAAGTTCAATATTGTTGGGTGCAATATGCTGACTACGTAAACCATTAAGCATGATTATAATGCTGTAAAGCATTATGAAGTGGTATATAAATCTAAATGTTATTGCTATTTCAAACTATGTAGTCTTAACAGATATTTTTCTTCTGGAGGAGATATGAGGATGGGGCTAAATGTTAACTATAAATATAAAAAACCAACAGTTGCAACAAAATAATTGTATATATAAACACTTAGGATAATAAACTCTAAAAGTGCAAGACTAGTGTCTAGGTTGCATATGACCAATTTGTGTTTCACATAGTTTTTTTTTCAATCACGTTGTTCTTCTTCCATATTATCATGTATATGTTACATTTCCTACATCCTCTTCATCACATTTCTATTGCTTTTTGGCTCTTTTTCACTGCTTGATTTTTTAATAATTATACACACATACATGTTTTTTCTTATGCTTCCTCAAGTCTTCTTTCCATTTCACTACTTTTTTCTATAGTCTAAACTTGTTCTGCCTCCTGCATATTTCTCCTGCCATTGATTTTTTTGTTTTCCACTGTCTTAAATAATTTGTTGCTCCACATACTTTTCTGGGGAAAAAATAAACTCTACATCAAAGAAAATATAAAATATATTTTCCGATTCCAATTAGGCTCTGACATCACCCAATTGTGTAAAGCAGCTCTCAAATGTGCCATGCAGAAAAAAAATCTCACCTTAAGGCAAAAGAAGGGCAAAGATTCAGTTCATTGGTGAGTAGGTGTAAGGCATAAGGAAAACTTAATTTTAATATCTGATGTGCTGGAACTTTTTCTGTTGATATTGTTGCTTTTTACATAACTTGCATTTACATTTCATTTATTTTTTTAATTTGTTTTCTTTATCTTCCCACATTTTTCCACTCCATTCTCCTTTTTCCTATTCATTCTCTTCAAGAAAACTCCCTCTTCATAAAATTATTGTGTGTTTAATAGTTTATTTTCTGTTTTCTCCCTCCTTCCTTTACTTCTTCTCAGTCAACCTGGAGAGAAATATATTATCGGTAACATCTCCTGCTGGGGACCTGTTTAGTTTGGTTTCATAGCCTCTTTTAGGTCTTTCATGACTTTACAAGTTTAAAGCTCCCACTGTTTTCAGCAATTGCATTTTTTCTCTTTAACAAGCTCTCTCTTGAGAGGATTCTGTGGTTCTCTGCAGAAAGGAGATTGAAAAACCTTTCCACCTTTCTAAGAGTTAGTTTTATGATCCTTCACATTTGATCACATTATACCTAGTCAGATATAGTTTTATGATCCATGTTTAGAGAGAATGGGGAACAATTTAAAGGAACATTCTAGAAAGGATGAAATTTTTACAATGATAAATTGAGAAAAGCAGCATTGCTGAGAAAAAGTTCCTTGGAAACTATACTTTACACATATTAGAACAGAAGGAAAAGTATATATGGACACACACACATTTTTCCCTGAGTGTGTGTTATGTGTATACAATAAATTATACATAAAAGCACATACACAAATACAGTATGTAAGCTTTTATATATAATTTATTTATGAATCATGTCCAAAGAACTAACACAGAATGCATATCGTGAATAATAGTAAGTTTACAATAAATATGAAAGAGGAGAAAAAAAGAAAGTAAATCTTCTATGGACTATTCTTGTTAAGTTCAGTGTCTTCTTGTATTTATGATTGCAATTTGACAAAATGTTCATCATCAAACATTTCTACTAACAGAATCTTGTTTAGGAATTTAACAAGAAAAGCAAGCTACAATATAGCTGAATAACCCATTAGCAACTAAAATTAGGAATTGGACTGAATTGACTCTAACTCAGATGGAGCTTTGTGTGAGTAGAGTTTATGACCTATAGAAAAACTAACTATTAATCTACTAATCATTTACATCCAACTATATCCTATTATAATTTTCTTGACTGATGATATAAGAGAAACTGCTAACCTTAGGAATACTTCCACTTTCACTGTCAAATGGTCATACAACCGCAACTGCAAGACACTATTCACATTTTCCAAGAAGTAAGTGAGCTACCATATTTTTCAGTGTATAAGACACTCAGAAGTATAAGACACACCAAGCTTTTGGGGAGGAAAACAAGAAAAAAAAAATTCTGCCTCCCAGCAATTTGCCTCCTTGCAGCAAACAGCCTGTTTCAGCTTCAGCACAGCCTGCTGATTGTCTTTAGCATAAGCAGCTGATTGTCAGTTGTATCGGCCTCCCAACAACCAGCTGTTTCAGGCTGCAGGGATAGCAAAAGCCTATTGATGCCTCCATGTGCCCCATTTATGGCCTCCGCATCCCATTTTCAGCTTTTGTATGTCCCGTTTTTGTTCTCCCCATACTCCATTTTCACCCCATTCCTGGCAGTGGGGATCAGAATGGGTGAAAAATGGGGTGCATGGAGGCTGAAAACATTCTACATAATGATTACACAGTTCTAGTTGAACTACAGGGAAATCTATGTGTAGTAACATCATGCTGCCATGATGAAAAGCTGGAAAACAACAATTTCAATTTCACATTCTCCAGATGGAAGTTGATTTCTACTGAGACAGATAGTTTATGAATCATGCACTGAAGTTAATAATACAACCATGATTGCTTCTGGGAGATATGGGGTTGATCTCAGGATTTTCACTGAAAAGAGGCAATGTTTTTGAACATAAATTGATTGGAATAGAGAATTTAAACAGGTTGAAAGGTTTAGTACTGGTTCAGGCTGAACCTGGCATTTTCATATTGTAACCCATTTCAGGATATTTTATTTTCAAGTGCACTATAAAGCAGACTGGGGCTTTTTAGGGTCCCCACGCCACATTCAGTTCTTTGGCTAACCCTGTTTTCCCTGTGTTAAGTCAATTGGAAATTAGAAATCTAATGAAAATAAACATGCTATAGGAGACAGGAGAAGAAGTTGAATGATGTCCAGCTCTGTCAGTTGTTGTGCGCTTCTTCAGGTGGCTGATGGCCATATAAAGGTAAAGAGAGAAAACACTTTTCTGCAACTATTTAGTGTACATTTCTCACTTGGAGCAGCCTGAGGAGTTGAGGTGACAGAGTTTGAGGAAAGGGGGAAGGGGGGAGAGAGGGGGGAGAGAGACAGACAGATACACAGACAGACAGAGAGAGAGAGAGACAGACTCAGAGAGAGAGAGAGAGAGAGAGAGAGAAGGAGGAAGGGAGGGAGGGAGAGAGAGAGACAGAGACAGTTTGGTATAGTGTTTAGGACACAAGGATACAAAGTGGGAGATGGTGAATCCCTGCCTTAGCTAACTTTAGACTAGTCCCTCTCTCTCAGCCCAGCCCACATCACAGAGTTGTGTGGAAAATGGGAGGAGAAAGGTGTGTTTGATATATTTGCCACCTTGAGTTATTTCTAAAATAATGAAGGTGAGATACAAATAAATAAAAAATAATGACTACCTTTGCTGTTCTAAAATATGAAATTTGACTAGAAAAATTTCAGTTCAGACTCTGATAGACTATTTAAGAAGTCTTTATTTCTCAGCAAACACATAACTCTGAGGTTATGTCTTTAGAACTCTTTGGAAAAAGAATTGTAAGCAAAATAAATAAATAAACAACAATCCATTCTATTCAATAAATGTGAAAATTTTCTCTAGATGACATACTAGCGTAAATATCTCCAAACCATTACTCGTGTTTTAATTTGACATTAAATACATGAATGAAAGAGGTGTTTGCTCAAGAATCATCCACAAATCAAAGAAATAACAACATTCTGTGTAGATAGTATGGGAGCTGACCTTTACAGAGATATGTGAAAAACTGTTAGGAAGGACAAGAAAGCTGAAATATTTTAAATACCTGGGAAGCATGATTATGAAGTGACTCAGCCAAGCCAAATGCCTCCCTGATTGATTGTGGCATAAGAAGGAGAGTAAGTTAAGCACAGTCATACTTGCAAAATTATGCTATTATAATCTAGCGCTACAAATTTTTTTCCTATTATTTATTGAGATTATCCACCTTAAATTCATGACTTAGAGAGACTAAAAGTTTAAAACATTATGAAATGCATGTCTAAAAAAAAAACCATACCCATTATAAGCAGCCAAAATTCAACAAACTGAAACACCAGTAAAATAAATAAATAAATATCACCATTGCCACACATCTAGATCTCCAAGCATAGTGACAAAGCTTTGTTTCTAAGGCCTTTTGGAAAAGTCTGGGCCAATGCAATTTCTGGAATGATGATGTACCAAGGGGCAGGCATTATTACAGAAACAAGGGGCATTACCTGATAAACATTCCACAATAGATAGATTGAGAGCCTTACTCACCTACCGTGAGTAACTGGCAGACACATGGTTAACAAAGTCAGCAAGTGAGTAAGCATGGCAACAGACCAGCTTATGGGAGCTGACAGTCTGAGGTGTGGTTTGGCTCTGTGTGCTTTGCTGAGAATTGAAACTGAAACTAGAGCTCTGAACTGGAGCTGTAACATGTCTGCTTCTGTTTGTGTTTGTTTGTAACCTTTCCACATTGGAAGAAACTACTGGTATTGTACATTTACTTATTTTATATAAAAGTAAGTTAATGAATCCTGCGGAGTCAGTCATCAGTGTGTTTTCTGGACTTGAATTATGCTGCAAACTCTCACAGGTTATGGGGTGAGCCAGAACCAGAAAAAGACTGAATTGTAATTAAGCTGAGAGAGACTGTATTTAAAAGGAGAAACAAGACAAAGAGAAAGCTTTGCTGGATGGCTGAGAAAATTAAAGAGAACTCTCTGCCTAGATTGGGTCAGAAGAATTAAATTATTTGGCCCGCGAAGATAGAATGTTTCCTAAAAGCTAAGGAACTCTAGGATATTGTGGAAAATCTACCCCAAGCGCCCTTAATCAGATCAGAGACAACATGATAAAACAATGGTTTATATCACCTAAAGTTTAGAAGATGATCAGTTTATCAATGTAGCTGATTTAAAGATGGCAAATGAGGTCTGGCAGAAATTAAGGAGTATGCATGTGAGTGTTTTAGCATGCAACATTGTGCAATTATCAAGAAAGTTGTATAGAGCTACTTTGTAACTGGGAGAATCAATGGAGCAGTATCTGATGAATATGCAAATTTTGTTTGTGGAGTTAGAACAGCATGGAATGCAGATTCCTGAATCTCAAAGTATTGCTAGTTTTAAACAGTCTAGATGACTTGTTTGAATGCAAACCAGAGCAGGAGTTGCATTTTGAAGCCCTTAAATCTTATCTAAGGACTGAAGCAGACAAGCAGGAGGAGAAATTCCTGAGGTGGAGGCTCAAGCAATGGAGAGATAAGAGCGTTGCTATCTCCAGAGAAAAGAAAAAACAAAAGATATATTACTGCCCAGCAAAGAATTTCGAAGCAGAAAGCTCAGCAACAGAAACAGTGTTTTACCTGTGGAAAATAAACACACCTAAAAACGGTACTGTTTGCAAAGAAGAAATTATTTGCAAGACAGAAGCAGCAGTTTGCAAGGAAGAAAATTAGCTGGTGGACAGGCTGTTAATGCAAAAGTCAGCACTGTAACAATGAGAGAGATAAATGGCTAATTGATAGTGGAGCTGGTCAAATAATTGTTAATAATTCTAAATTGTTTTACAGGATTGATGCAACTGCTGGAGATACAGTAGCCTTGGCAAATGGCAAAAAGGCTAAAGTCATTGCAAGAGGCAGTGTGCAAATTCCATATCCGGAAACAAGGTTCAATGATGTTTTGTGTGTGCCTGAAATGGAGCATAATTTGCTGAGTGTCTCTAGTCTAGACAAGCAAGGGTTTGAGACCACATTTGTAAATGGGAAGTGTCTCATAAAGCATAATGGGATTGCATTTGCAAAGGGCATAAAGCAAGATAACCCTTATGTGTTGCAGGGACAAAATGTTCAGTGTGCACAAACATTTGGCAATGTGGCAAAACATGATTCATGTGTTCATCTTTTGCATTGTAAGCTTGGCCATGCCAGCTTCAAAGTTGTTCAAAAAATGGAACAATATACAGAAGGATTTCGTGTAAAGGGATGTAAGGCATATTTGGACTATGCAGTATGCAAATCATCATAGTCCAAGGCATTCTTAGTAAGAAAGAGTAGCACAAGGCAGATATCAAGAACTCTAGAGCTCATGCAGATTTAGATGTGCCAATGCAAACCAGTTTGGGAGGAGCAAAGTATGCACTGGTCATTGTAGATTGTAGAACTAATTGGGTTTTGCTATTTACAAAGAGTAAAATAGCAGTGCTACAGAAATTTAAGCTTCATAGAAAGAAGGTATAAACAACAGGTATATCAGCTGCAAACTGACAAAAGTTCCAAATGCATGTCAACAAGATTTCAACAAGGTTGGGACAGTTACGAATAAAAAAGAGACACACAAGTACCTACACAGCAGCTGCAAATGGTGTTGTGAAGAGATCATTCGTACAAACCATGACGCTGCTGGAGAATTTTGGTCTGAGCAGGTCATATTGGAGTGAAGCCATATTGACTGCTAATTATTTAATTAATAGGTTGTGGAGTTCCTCCATTAATGATAGTCCATATGCAGTGCTATATGGGAGAATCCCATCTCTGGTACATTTAAAGGTGTTTGAAAGCAGTGTGTGGGTGCATATTCCAAAGGCTAGAAAGCTCAGGTTTATGGGCTATGAGCCAGGCTCAAAGAGCTATCACTTTAGCAATGGGAACAAGAGAATTTTGATTTCAAGATCTTTGCAGAGCAAAAGTGGAACAGATCTTTGCAGAGCAAAAGTGGAACAGATCTTTGCAGAGCAAAAGTGGAACAGAATTGATGCAAATTTCTGGAATGATTTCCTTAGTAATGGTGATTCATTTAGTGGTGATAACTCACTTAGTGACAGTATCAGTGTTCAGGGAGGAGAAGCTGAACAAGATATGAAGCAAGAGAAGTTTGACATAGGAGCAGTCAATACCATACAGGTCAGAGCAATAGAATAAAGGGATTCCCACTTAGAGGTATTGTGCTAGTAAAGTTAAAGTGTGCAATTTATGGTATGAGCCAAGGAACTATAAGGAAGTATTGGCATTACCTAAAATTGAACAAGCAAAATGGAAAAAAGCCATGGATAAGGAAATGAAATCCATGTGAGAACATGAGCATGAAGTGTTCACATCTATGACTTTGCCACAGGGTAGCAAACTAAAGGATGCAAATGGGTATACAAGAAGAAAGTACTGCTCAATAATGAAGTACAATATAAAGCAAGATTAGTGGTACAAGGATTTTCAAAGTTGAAAAATGTGCACTATGATGAGGTATTTGCGCCAACTGCAATGAGTGAAAGCATCAGGCTGGTACTAGTGTTGGCAGCAGCACATGGCCGTATAATTTGGCCTTTTCATATAACCACTGCATTTCTCAATGCAGAATTAGAGGAAGAAATTTACATGGTTCAAGCACCAGGGTATGAAAGTAAAAAGCCTTACATAGTAGCACAAATTGAACAAGGCCATTTAAGGGCTGAAGCAGGAAATTGGAAATTGGAATATATGTCTAGATAAGACATTGAAAGGGTTCGAAAGTTGCAAGGCTGATGGCTGCATATACACTGGAAAGTTAAAAGGTGGGGATTGTCAATTATTAGTATTTGTGGATGATCTTTGCTTCATTGCAAAGGATATATCACAGGTAAATGAATTTGATAATAAGTTGGAGAAAAAATTTGAATTAAAGAATTTGGGAGAAATAAAAAATTATCGCAGTGCGGAGATACAAAAAACTGAAAAAGGTGATTATATTCTCAGTCAAAAAAGGAAAATTGAACAATTGTTGGAAAGATATAACATGAAAGATTGTCATACTGCTCCAACACCTATGAGTACAGATTTTCATAATAGTTTGGGTGAGGATGAAAGCGAAGTCTGTGATCAATAAATATATCAGTCAGCAATGGGGAGCCTGTTATTTCTATCACACTGGTCCAGACCAGACATAGCTTGTGTCGTAATCATTTTGAGTTGCTTTACTGCTGCACCAACACAATTGCATTGGATGAATTTAAAAGCATATAAAGTTAATTGGATTTATGTCTCTTGCAGTTATGAAGGGAAGAGTGTCAGAGTATATTCATTAACTGGCATAGACATGGTTAACAAAGTCACCAAGTGACTAAGCATGGCAACAGATCAGCCAATGGGAGCTGACAGCTTGGGTATGGTATGGTTCTGCTGAGAATTAAAACTGAAACTAGAGCTCTGCTCTGAACTAGAGCTGTAACTTGTCTGCTTCTTTTTGTGTTTGCTTGTAACCTTTCCAAGTTGGAAGAAACTACTATTAAGAAATTTCTTAACATGTTTACAATATCTTGTATCTTCAACAATTGCCATCATTTAGTAAATTGTTTCACCTTATTAATGCCATTTATATAGTGAATCCAAGCTAAGTTACACTGAATAAAGTGTTTTCAAGAATAGTTTCAGGAGTGGTAATACATACACAAATGTGTCAGGAAATCTACAATAATATTCTGACAGTTACAGTTCCGGTTCAATTCTTGGTTCAAATTGGCAGCCTTTCCAGTGCTGTAAATAAAACCATAGCTTAGAACTTTTATATCTAAAAGTAAATGGAATGAGGCATAACATTATCTTGAAGTGCAAGCCTTCTATTCTGCTCTTTAGTTAAGGGTCTTTTGTAGATAAAAACACATCATAATTCAAATATTGTGTGAAACCATAATTTCTACAAGGAATAGTGAACAGATTTCAAAAAAATATTTTAAACTTTTCAGATTTGAATTGAATATTTTATTTGGCCAAGTGTGATATATAACCAAGAAATTGGCCTCCATTTGCAGATTTCTGAAACTGATTAAGTTTAATGAAAGTTAATATTTTACTGAGCTTTTCACTGAATTCTGAGTTAATGAAAATCTGAGAAATATAGTTAAGGCAAAACAAACAGAGACAGATAGATCTACTATTTACATTTTGCCAAGTGTCAGGGAAGGGATCAGCTGCCGAAGTAATTAGTTCTTTTTGATCCAGAGACAATGAACACCCCAGTAAATAAATTGATTTTAAGCTGTATTATCAGTTCAAACAAATATAAAGGAGAAATCAAAATAACAAAGTCATTCTGCATTGCCACTACTATGTATGTCTGTCTCCCTGCTTGCCTCCCTGCATAACACCTATTGCTTTAAAAACAAGAATATAGAAAATGAGGTCAAGATAAACTTTTTTTAAAAAAAAATGTATATAGTTGACTACTATTACAATACCTTAATTAATAAGGTAATTGTTTATTGTTCATACTGCAGTAAAACAAGTTTACAGATACTGAACATTTTAATAAGCTGTGAAGAAATTGGTAAAGTGAATTCAGAAGACAGAAAATCCAATAATCCAGTGACATAATAGTGAGGAAAAAAATAAACTACATTTCTTATTTAGTTTGGCAGCAGAAAACAAGAAGTCCAGGTTGTCTAGACGTAATAATGCAGTTTAAAAAAATGAACAAGAGAAGCAGTAAAAGTGTCATAACAATAAGAAAAAAAGGAAATCAAATGAGAGAGTAGTAGACAAAGTAGAAATGATAACAGGTTAAAAAAAAAGTGAAAAAACACTTTGCATGATCCAAAGTAATCTATAAAATATAAATAGGGAAGTAGACAGTGTCCTGTTATTTCATTTTGAGAAGGTTCTGGAATAGATAAGAAATTACCTTTTGTCAAAACAGGAACAAACAAGGGACACTTTGAAATCCTCATAACCCATAGACTCAGATATTATTTATTTGTTTGTTTGCTATCTGTACTATTTTATAAATATTTCAAGCCAGTAAATAATACTCTTGTTCTATTTTTCCACTATAAGGTTCTCTGTGAGGTGGGTGGGATGAAAGAGAGTGACTGTCCCAAAGTATCCAAGTAACTTTCATACCTAAGGGAGGATTAGAATTCACAAGGCTCCTTTTTTCTAGCTTGGTGTCCTACCCAATTAATATATAGAGGTTTTTATACAGGGATGGGATTATCCCGGTTCGGACTGGTTTGGGATAATCATTTGTTACGATTCTGCACAGTTCGGACAACTGGAAAATTGTGCCACTAGCTGGCCCTGTCCATTCCTGTCCATCGTGCTACTCCTTGCCCACACAAACAGCTGATGGGCGGTGGGGTGGGGACTTGGTCCTGGAAGCCCTGATTTTGCCAGGATCACTGCCATTGCTTTCTTGGGCGCCATTGCTACCATTGCCATTGCTGCATCGCTGCCACTGCATCCCCCCCAGGTATGGCAAGCCCTGGGTCAAGGCTCAACAGCTTGCCTTTCCTCCCCCCACCATACTTCCCCCTTGGGGAAAAGAGGATGGGAAGCATGGTAGACCGCCATCTGATTGCCGTGGCCTCAAGTTGCCATGTGCCTGCCTTCTGTCTGTCTGACTGACTGCCTCAACCTACCGGTAGATCTGCCTCTGCCTCCAGCTCATCTTAGCCACTTCAGTATCTGGTAAGCACAGTCAGGTGCCCCCGTGGGAAAGCAGGCCTGGGAAAGGCCACGGCCTCGCTCTATAGCCTGCCCCTTGTGCAGCATCTTTAAACTTTGTGCACTTCACAAATGGGGAGGAAGGGACACTGGCACTATTGCCACCAGTGCCTCATAGGTGAAGTGTACTAGTTTAAAAGTGCTGTGCAGCACAAGGCTGCTTGCAGTGAGAGAAGTATGGGGGAGAAGAGGCATGCTGCTCAGCACCTTTGAACTGAGCACACTTCACAAATGAGGCAGCAGTGACAATAGCACTTGGAATCCCTTTCTCCTCATTTGTGAAGTGTGCTAAGCTTAAAGGTGCTGCACAGCATGAGGCTGCTCATGACGAGAGAAATATGGGGGGGAGAGGCGAGCTGTGCAGCACCTTTGAACTTAGCGCACTTCACAAATGAGGCAGCAATAGCAATGGCACTTGGAATCCCCCTTCTCATTTGTGAAATGCACTAAGTTCAAAGGTGCTGCGAGTGCGCCTTCCTCCCACATATTTCTCTCACTGTGAACTACCTCACACTGTGCGGCACCTTTAAACTTAGTGCATTTCTCAAATGAGAAGGGGATTCCAAGACCATTGCTGTAAGTTTAGTGCAAGTTTAAAGGTGCCATACAGCGCGAGGCTGCTTGCGGTGAAAGAAATATGGGAGGGGGGAGAGGCGAGCTGTGCAGGATTTTTAAATTTAGAGTGCTTCACAAATGAGGTGGTGGAGGCAATGGTGCTGGAATCCCCTTCTCATTTGTGAAATGTGCTAAGTTTAAAGGTTCCAAGCAGCACGAGGCTGCTTGCAGCAAGATAAATATGGGGGGGGGGGGGGGGNGGGGGGGGGGGGAGAGAGAGGTGCCTCCTCATTTGTGAAGCATGCTAAATTTGGTGCTGTGTGAGGCTACTCAAGGAAAGAGGAGAGGAATATTGGGGAGGGCATGACTTCTCTATAATTTTGTAAATTATAATAAAAACAAGAAAATCTTTAGGCAATTGTTCAGAGTAAAAATGTCAATTCATTTTTTTTAAATTTCCCTTTAAAAAAAAAAAGCAGTAAACGTGACACCCCTGGTCTAATATAACTTCATATTTAAAAAGGAGATGAGGTAGAATTTAGTTTTATATTTTCCACACATGGAAGTATGCCATATTTAAAATCTGTATATACATGATACAATCATAGGCAATCATACAAACTTTTTTTTTTTAAAAAANACAATCATAGGCAATCATACAAACTTTTTTTTTTTAAAAAAACCCTCTTCCATGAGTTCTGTTTAATGTATCTGGATTTCTAGATAATTAGTATGGTAGATACTGATTCTGATTTTAGCAAGTTAATTTATTACAAAAAACAGGAAACATAAAAATGTTTTCATAAATGAATCAGTTGACTATATTGTTGGGGGAAGGACAGAAATAAGTTACTTCAAAAAAAGACTGAATCAATACTCAAGTAAGCAGTCCACAAAACTAATTAAACCTGATACAACAAAAACTAAGGCATTTTTGATGTAATTTATTAAATGAAAAGACTGTGAAATTAACAGCAATCAAAAACTAATTAAAGCTGATGCAATAGGAGCAGCCAAAGAATGCCAGATAGTATTCATCGAGCCAGAGAAACATGACTGTCAAGTTAAACAAAATCAACAACATTCTGTTTTTGAATAGTACTGCAAAAATAATTATGCACTGGATGACACACTCTGAATTAGATTTAAGTCATTACCTCAGAAGACAATAGGACTGACATGAAATACCAAAGTGCTTCCACAGAAAGATCTTATATTTAAAAAGTTTTTAAAATTCCTAGGTCTTGTGTATGACTCATCAATTAAATATATTATTCCATTGTTATATTATGATAACTATTAATTAATAACTGACATCTGGGATAATGGTATTGTTTACAGGACATTTTAAAGTAGGAACAGAGATCTAAAAACCTTATTTTGACAGACTTTAGTATTCATACCTATCAATCACCACTCACTTATTTTGATGGTTTCCAACCAAATATAAACGCATAGAAAGAAAACTTGTGAAGTTTTATGGGTGAACCAGCATTAGCTCTGAAATTTGAAGCTGACAATATCATTGGAAAAAAAGAAAAGAACGAAGGATAAATGGGAGGAAGGAAGAGTGAGCAGTTTTTTTCTAAGATGTAGTTGGTTGATTCTAAATAAACGTTAAATTGAAATTCAATAAATCTTTGAAATTGCTGAAATTAATGAAGTCAGGATAATTATTGTAGTATTTTCAATGATTATACAGTATGTATGATAAAATGGATTTATATTAAGGATTTCTCAAATATGAAGTATTTTTTTTTAATTGACAGACTTTAAAATTCACTCTTACTTTGTCTAGGGAATCCTCCACATTTACAGAGTGGGAAGCAGAGCCTGGAGTAAATTTTATCAGTACTGTTTTGCCTGAATTTGTTTGGCCAACAGATTTGTCTGGACAAATATCAATTATTGAGATTATTGGACAGAGCAGTAGTTCCTACTTGGAGAAGTGGTCCCAAGGTAATAGTATTACTGGTTCATCACAAAGTCAGCCAGATGTTATCACAATAGAAAATTGCCTTTTGCAACTGACCAATGGTGAATTTGTCAATGGTGATGGTGCTTAAGTGGTGGTCCAGGTGTTTTGGGTATGCACCCAAGCCTCCTATTACTCTTGGGACTACCTTTGCTTGCTTCTTACATAGTCATTCTATTTCTATTTGGAGGTATTTGTATTTTGTTATCTTCTCCATTCCTTCTCTTCTATTGTGCTTCAGACACTGCCAGTTCACAATCCTTATTGACAATTGTTAAGTCTGTCATGTTATGCAGCAGATGCCTGTCTGTTTGAATTTTAAAGTCCCAGAGTACTTTAGCTTCTTCATTTTCTGTTATTATCTCTATTTTATGGTCCCACCAGTTCATCCAGGCAAATAATATTTCTTGCAGATTTTTCAATACATCATTGTTGCTATTTTGTCATGCCAATGTTTGTAATCAGTCTTTGCAATCTCTTGCAGCATCTAAGCAGATAGTCCACTGCTTCTTCAGTTTCTTTGCAGAAGTAGTACTTGCTATCTATTGTTGTCTTCTCAATTCTGGCTTTGTATGTATTTGTTCTTAAGGCTTGGTTGTGTGCATCTAGAATTAGCCCCTCTATCTCTTTCTTCAACATTCCTGCTTAGAAATTGACAGATCTTGTATATATAGTAATAATTCTATTCAGTAAATAATTTGATTTTATTATTCATTATTATATTTTATTATTTATTTTTGGGATGGATAAATTTGTTCATCATTATAGTGGGTCTAATATTGCAAAGTATGACATATGCTGTAATTAAGTCATAGTTGAAATGTATTGAATAAACCAGATTGGCTTGGTTTCCACAATACGCTTCACAGAAATCAAATAAACAACATTATGAGTTTAGATAATGTGTGAACTTAATTCTCAGTTTGGTATCATAGCCAATAAAGTTGATTATATAATATTATATTTTTCTTTTTTCAGGGACAGTGATTCAATACAAAATTAGTTTGATCTTTATAGTGGATATATGTATGTTATTTAGCACAGCAGCCTACTGCAGTTTCAGATTTTTAAACAAAGAAGCAAAGTAACTTGACAATTAAGTTGTTATTTCTTTGAAAACTGGTCAATATGTAATATAATCTGCACATAATGATTGAAAGTATTATTTTTCATAGTGTTTTCCCCCTCAGAAATAAAAAGTTAAAGATAAAGATGTCTTTATGGGTTTTACTTCCTTGAGTAAAGTGACTGATTTTAAGGGACAGTGTTCATCTCCATATCTTAAACCAAATAGCCGGTGTTGTATGAAGAACTTTTCATAGTCATGTGACCACCATGATATTCATATCACAGCACAGACCATATGGTGAAACATGGAATGCTATTATCTTCCTGCATGCTTATATCTGGTAGTTATTTACTATTGTGGGCCCAATTGGTAAAAGAAAGCTCAAGAGCATAGAAGCATGCAGAAGAGGCCTTCATCTTGCAATGAATAGACAATGGCTAAAATGATGAAAGGTTAAAATAACGCACAATATTTTTCCAGTCCAGATGTCAGCATGTCCAAAAAGAACATTATTGTTTCAAACATTATTGTAATCAAACATTAATCAAACATTTTGATTCTGTTTGAACACTGTGTTCTTTCCTTTTGTGTAAAACAATCTTGCTCTTTAATCCATTCAGATAAGTGTTGATTCTTTTCTTGAATTTTTTCAAAACTTTAAAAGCCACTTTTCTAGGTCCACCAAGAAGAAAATATTCAATTACTATCTAGGATTGGCATTATTTCTTAATTAATTATGAAAGCCTCATCAGTTGTTTTATATGTTAAATGACAAATGCTTGTTCACATTCTCAAATCCCTTTCTATTACAGCTTTATTTGAGAGCAAACTGTTCCAAAGAAAAGACAACACAGCTGACATCAATAATTCAATTCTTCAAAAGTGTCTCTGAACATCATTATAATTTGATTATCTTGTTATACATTTTGTTATGTTTCCAATACTGAAAATGTTTTACTTTACCACAAAAATATTTTAAATTAATTTCAGAATCTTAATATTCAAAATCAAATCTTCCAAAATGTTCAGAATCCTTAATCTGTTTAATTTTTTTATTCCAAATTTTGCCTTGCTTTTTCTATTTTTTAAATTCTTCAAGCTTTTAAAGAAATGATTTTATTTTATAATATTAAGTATTAAAATCATCAATGCTTTTAGCCTTGTCGTTTTGAAAGTGTCCAACTTCTTTAAAGTAGTTAATGGGCAATTTCCAAAAATGTTATCACTAAAGGAAGTGCAAACTGATTATCCTTTGAAAGCTCCCATTACAGCTGAAGAAGGTATGGCAGCTCCTATTCTCACATCCTCCAGAGACTATTGTCTTGCAGCCTCTTATGGAAGCAATCATATGAAACATAGTTTCGGCAGTCTTGCATCTTGTCTTGTTTGGAAAGAGTCAGAGAAACCAGTTTGATCTTGTTCTTAGCCACAATCATCGGTTCTGCTTATCTGGAACACTATTCAGTCTTCATTCTTCTCCAGAAATAACTTCATTTATCCGTTAGCTTATCTAAATCACAGTTTCACTTATCCACAATATTTTTCAATTTCCCTCAATGCAAATCTAGAAGATTTTCAGTAGTTGTGAAATCATTCACACTTCAGCAAATGAATTGCACATTATTCTATGCTTCACTATTTCCCCTGAAAACTATTCATTTGTAATAGGATCACCACTGTCACCCATCATTGCAAACCTCTTCATGGAAGAATTCGAATCTAGAGCCCTGGTTAATGCCACCCACAAACCCAAACTATGGTTAAGATACATCGATGACACATTTGTGATTTGGCCCCA
>BHFT01063944.1:0-13506 GCA_004320025.1 Laticauda laticaudata
AATACAGAAGGTTGATAATTATAAACATGTTGATATAATTAACAAAATTAGAAATAAGCCAATACAAAGAAATTTAATTTTTTTGTTACACTGCTGTCATATATTGATACTTATTGATACTTTTCCTAATAGGAAAAAGCAAAGCAGAAACATAAGTATCAATATGTAACAGCAGTATAACAAAAAATTTTCATTTATGAAATATTTTATAATACTTTATAATATAATATAATAGAATTACAGAGATAAGGTAAAGTAAGGATATATTGTTATAGAATAGATTGGTGATGATGAAATGAACATTATAAAGTAATTAAGTAAAAATGGTGATTTGCTCGCATAAAATGATGTAATATTAGTAAAGTTTAGTAAGTAAATAATAGTAATAATATAAATATATATAGTGGATTTATGATATAAGGATTAATGCAAATTGGAAGGGAAAGACTGGAGAGATTGTGCACAAGTGATTTGTACCAACCAACACACTGTATGTAACTGAAGATGGTTTGTGTTTTGTTTGTTTTATTTCTGTTTCTGTTCAAAAAAATAAAATACTTTTATTTTTTAAAAAATTTCCATTTATGTACCCATGCAGGTTTTTGTTACATTGCTGTTGTTATATATTGATTTAAGCAGAAACATAAGTATCAATGTATAACAACGGCAATGTAACAAGAAGTTGCCTGCCTCATTTTTGGTAAGTTGCTTTTTATTATTAATGTATTTATTTATTTATTTATTTATTTATTTAGTATCTGTTTTGGTTTTTATTAATCATAAAAACAAAACAGATACTAAAGAAGTAAATGAATACATAAATTAAAATTATTTTACTATTCATCTTGATGTTTGTTTCTCCTTTGCTTTTTCCTATTAGGAATATTACAGCAATGTAACATTTTGTTTCCATTTATTCATGCATGCAGGTTTTCAGGAGGTCTACTGTTTTTATCATTCATAAAAACAAAACCCATACATAAAAATATTATTTAAAATTATTTATTTATTTATTTAGTATCTGTTTTGTTTTTATGATCAATGAAAAACCAAAACAGATACTAAAAAAATAAATACATAAATAAAAAAGCAACTTCCCAAAAACGAGGCAGGCAACTTGGCTAGCCAACTACGCCAAAGTCCTCCTAAACCTTCTTCAAGCTTGCTTTGGCAAGGCCAGCCAGCCTGGGAGTCAGCACTCAACTGGGCTGGTGGCGGTGGCAGCAGGAGAAGGTAGGTGACTGGCAGGCTTGCTGCCTTTGCCTCCTCATTCACCAATCGCTGGTGGGAAAGCAAGGCAGCAACAATGGATGGCTGTGATGGGCGAGGGAAGATGGCGGTGGTGATTGGGACTTGTGACCTCCCCTTATTCACCCAGCAGGGTGGCAGAAGGCAAGCAGCTATAACTGTCTGTCTGTCTGTCTGGATGGTTGGCTGGCTGACTCGGCTGCTGCTGCTGCTGTTGCTGATGGGAGCGATTGCACTGGGCAGGAAAATGTTTGTAGGTAGTGCATATGTGATATAAATAGGGGTGAGTCAGGGCGGATGGGGGAGAAGGCAGTTAGCTATTATCACACATGCATGCAATGTTGCATATGTGCAATAATGAATAAGTGGGCCAAGAAGGGAGGGGCGGGTGGGGGAGAATGAGACAAGGATTGTCATGCATGTGCAAAAAATGTCATGCATGCACAGTAAAAAAAACCTCAGTTTTTGGAGCAGAGGAGTGACGGAGAGGTGCGGGGCCAGCCAGGAGTCCATTTTACTGGTTCTTAGAACTACAGGTAATGTTAACAACTGGTTCTATAGAACCAGTGCAAAGTGGTAGAATCCCACCCTTTGTTGTCCTCTAGAGTAAAAAAAAGAGAGAGTAAAGGATAATACATCAACTTCAAGATGAAAATGGGAAACTACAACATACAATGGGGAAAAAAAGATTACTTATAAGTATTTTGAATGTCTATACAAATGCAAAGAAACAGCAGATGAAAAAATAAGAGATTACTTGAAAGGGGAAGGGATATTGCCAATAACAGATGAAATGAAGGAAATGTTAAATAAAGAAATAACTTTGAAAGAACTGAAACAAGTGGTGAAAAAACAGAAAAACAACAAAACCCCAGGTTCAGATGGGCTTCCGGGAGAAATTTATAAAACAATGGGTGAACTAATGGAACCATTAATGCTAGAAGTTCACAATGATATATTGATGAAAGCAAAATTACTGGATTCATGGAGAGAGGCATTTATCTCCTTAATATCAAAAGAGGATATGGATAACAAACAAATTCAAAATTATAGGCCAATATCATGATTGAATTCTGATTATGAAATATTTACAACTGTAATAGCAGAAAGATTGAAAAAAATATTTACTTAATTTAGCCACTAAAAGAAGAAAAGTATTCCATAAACTAGAGAAATTAAAGTTTGATATAATCTGCCTACAAAAAGTACATATTAAAAAACAACATGAATATATACTGAAACAACAAAAATTAGGGAAACTATTCACATCATTGACACAATGTAAAAAAAGAGGCATAGATACAATCCCTGCAGAACAAATTTATATAGATGATGATGGAAGGATTTTGATGGTAGAGATAATGGACAATAATGCAAAAACACTTTTAATAGCAATTTATGCTCCAAACGATAACCATGAATAATTTTACAGGAAATTACTTATGAAAATAATTGAACTGGACTATGCTAACATTTGTATAATGGGAAATTTTAATGGAATAATTAATGATAATTGGACTATAAAACACAGATAGCAACAAAGTAAATTAGAAAGACATTGCCAAAGTCCTTCTTTCGAATGATAGAGGAAATAAACTTAAAAGATGCATGGAGAGAGAGGAATGTGGAAAATAAACAATATACTTTTTATTCAAATAGGCATGCATAATGATATAGAATAGATATTATATGGATTTCAAGAGAATTATTTTCTAACATACAAGAAATTTAAATAGAAACAAGTATTTGGGCAGATCATGGAAAGGACAAAAGATACGATATTAAAGGAGAAAGACTTAAAACAGAAAATTGAGAGAGAATTGGTTTTGTTTTTTTAAAGAAAATAAAAAAGAGGATACATCTTTACAGAATCTCTAGGACACAATGAAGACCTACACAAGAGGTTTGATCATAGAATATACAAGAAAAAGAAATATAAAACAGAAAAAAACTTTTACAACACTGAAAGATGAATATAAGAGACTGAAAAAAGAGTTACAGAAGTTTCCACAAAAAAGACATCAAAATTAAAATGGACAAAACTAAAGATAAAATGAGATTAATGGAAAAAGAGGAATTAGCACAAAAAATTAAGGCCCGGTCCCACTGGCCGGCGGACACAAAACGTATGCATAAAGGACACAGCAGACGAGCAAAATTTCGGGGGTGGCTCCATCCGTTGTCATCCGCTCCAAAAAGTGGCAAAAATTTGCATAAAAGAATGGAAAAGAACAGAGAACGGAGCGTGGGTAGTATGTAGGCAGGGATGCTAAAGGATGTTCCATAGGAAGCCTAGTGAATGGAACGGACTGACACTCTGAAGGGGTTTCCAGGGAGAATTTCGAAGTGGATGCATAACGGATGAAGGCGGATGCATCACAGTATGCCTAAAGGAAAGAAAAGGGGATTGCGCGCAGATGTATATTGGATGCAAGCATTCACTGCGCATCCTTTCTATTCCGTGCTACTAACGAGTATAGACGTTCCAAGTACCTTTTCTTTCCTCCCTCTTCTTTCAGCTGCAGCAGATGTGAGTTGCGAGGATGCACAGAGGATGCAGAGAGGATACAGCGATATTTAATGGATGATAAACGGACATAGAACGTTTGTTGCTCATAGTGTCAGCAGATTTAGCATCGTACACGGTGAAAGTTTCACCCGTTCAAAAGTTTTGTGCAGCTCAAAACTTTTCGTGGATGAATCGCAGTGGACGGATGCTCGATGGATAGAGCGTATGAACACGTATGCAATGAGTACACAACGGATCATAGCATTTTCCAATGATTGGCACGCTTTTTTAACATTTTACATCCCTCTTTGGCATCCGTATAGTGCAGTGGGACTGGGCCTTATTAAAAATGCCTAAACAGAATTACTTGAAGATGCAAACAAACAGGGCAGGTAGTTAGTTTACATAATTGAGAAGGAAAGAGAATCAAGAAAGGATAAATCAACTACAGATGAACAAGGATATGTCTGCTATGGAAATGCGGAGGAAAAAACAAAATTATATGAGATTATTAATGGAAAATTGTATCATCAAGAGAACTATTCAAAGAAGAAAGAATTAAGCAATATCTACAGAAAGCCAATTTACCCCGGATACCCCAAAGACATTGAAATAATGGGTCCCAAGAAAGGGAAAACACCTTTTAAACGGATGATGGAAAAATTAACAAAAAGAAAAGCCCCCCCCTTTTTTAAAAAAAAAAACAAAAAAAACCCATCTGGGGGGGGAAATAAAAGCCACAAAAAAACCCAACAGGGGGTTTTTCCCCCCCATGAAAATGGGTTTTGCCAGCAAGAACTTTTATAAACATTCAGGAAACGTTCGAACTCTTCAATTACTAGAAGTTATGAATAAAGTTATGGCAAAGAAGAAGAATACCCAAAATATGGTCAGAAGCATACATTACACTTGGTTAACTGAAGGAAGACACAAGACCCACGCAAGTTTAAAAACTCATAGCCTATATCCTATTAAATTCAGACTATAAATATCTTTGCTTCAAATCTTGGCAGAAAGACTAAAAAGATACTTAAATAACTTTATCCATATTGATCAAAATGGATTCCTGCCAAAGAGACAAATCAAAGACAATGTGAGAATGAAAGATTAATAACTGATTAATATATAAGCATATGCTAGATTGACAATTTGAGAATCTATACAACTTGTGATTAAGGACTATGAAAGGATAGCACAAAAGATTTGCAACCAACTGATGTACTGTATCTATATTATTGGAAGATGGTTTTATGTTTTTGTTTCTGTCTGTCTGTCTTATGTTTTTCTTAAAAAATAAAAATCTTTTAAAAATGAAAAAAAATATTAAATGAGTGCATACATCCAGACCAAAATAGATTTCTTCCATCAAGACAAATCAGAAACAATATGAGGATAGTTAGAAACATTAGAAAATTATGAGGCACATCCAGAAAAACAAGCAGCACTTGTTTTTCTGAATGCATAAAAGGCCTTTGACAATCTGAGCTGGAAGTTTATTATACAACAAATTAAAAACATGAATATAGGAGACAAGTTCGAGAAAATGATATAGATTATATACTCCACCCAGAAGGACAGTATATTACTAAATAGGGAAAATACAGAAACTTTTAAAATAATGAAAGGGGTAAGGCAGGGATGTCCACTGTCACCTCTGCTTTTCACCCTGACACTAGAAATTTTATTAATTCGAATCGGACAGAATTCAGGTATAAAACAAACTAGAATTAAAAAAAGAGGAATACAAAATTCAAGCTTTTGCAGATGACCTGGTATTCTTCATAGAAAACCCATTGGAGATAGGAAAAATTTTAATTAGAGAATTAGAAAAATATGGAGAAGTATCCAGCCTCAAAATTAATGGAGAAAAGACTAAAACCAAAAATTTAATGGAAGATCAGAAAACAGAATTAGAAAAGGTAATGGGTCTCCAAACTGTAAAGAAAGTTAAGTATTTAGGAATTTGGCTAACTGCAAAATCCTCAACGATAAAGGAAAATCATTACATAAAATTATTACATCAAATAAAAAAAGATTGAAACAATGGGAAAATTACAATTATCATTATTAGGAAGAGTTGCAGTGATTAAAATGAACATTTTACTGAAATTATTATACTTATTTCAAACAATCCCCATTAAATTAGATATATATTTTTTAAGGAACTAGATAAAATCACATTAAAATATATAGTTAGGAAAGAAAGCCAGAATAAAATTAATAGCTCTACAGGATAGTAGAAGCAGAGGTGGCTTTGGACTTCCAAATTGGGAATTATATTATAATGCGGTGACACTAATATGGATTAAGGAATGGTAAATTTGAGAAATAAAAAGATATTAACTTTAGAGAGTCATGACCTACAGAGAGGGTGGCATGCTTTTTAATGGGAAAATAAAAGTAAAAAATAAACATATTTTCATAGACACTATATGACAGATTATTTGATATAGATTTGGAATAAAATTAGGTGAAAACATTACATAAAAATACCCACATGGATATTTACCATGGAAGCGATGATACACCCAAACACGTTAGATTTGGGAAAAATGGTCAGATATAAAGAAATGTTAGATCAACAGGAAAAACTAAAGTGCCTGTGTCATAACTTGGGTGCAGCCTATCTAGGGTCAATCTTAGTTTCTGGCCCATTAATAATTCTGCGGGGCTCCAGTGTGTGGTTGAGCTGGGAGTAATATGTTGTGTGAATAGCATTCTGTCCAATTTTTCCTGGTGTCCCCTGGACCAATCCGTGCTAAAATTTCCTTTACAGATCTCATTGTTTTTTCTGCCAGCCCATTAGTCACTGGGTGAGCTGGTGCTGACAGGGCATGCCAGATTCCTTTCTCTGCAAGAAAACCCTCAAATACATTTGCAGTGAATAGGGGTCCATTGTCCGAAACCAGTATATCCAGCAACCCATGGGTGGTGAATAGTTTCTGCAAGACCTTGATGACAGCTTCTGCTGTCGTTGATGCCATTATGGCTACTTCTACACATTTTGAATAAGCGTCAATTATTATTAAAGCCCATGTCACAATGCACCAACGGATGGAAAGAGGATGTAAAACGGACAAAAAAGCTTGCCATCCGTTGGTTAATGCAATGTACTCACTGCCTCCAATTTGCTTCCTCTCTATCCATCCAGCATCCGTCTATTGACGTTTCATCCGCTCAGTTTGCGGGAAAATGTACCCAATGCGTCCATTCTGCATCGCTAACCCTAACCCTAACGCCTAAACCTAACCCTAACCCTAAAACCTAACCCTAAACCCTAACCCTAACCTAACCCTAAACCCTTAACCCTAACGCTTCACGAATTTCGCTAAGTGTTAAAACGGAAAAAAACGTTCGCAGAGGGGACCTATCTCGGATATTAAGGAATGTCTAAAGGATGCCTAAGAGGATGCCTAGAGGATGCTAGAGATGCCTAGAGATGCCTAGAGGATGCAAAGGGGCACCTATACTGCTATAAAAAAGAGGGAGCAAGCTCGCCTGCCATCTCACTTTCAGAAACAGACAGCCCAGCGGTGCAGACCTCTGCAGCCTTCAATCTGGCTCTTCCTGCTTCCCAGCAATCCAGTCATGGTCCATCCGTGGATTTGTAACAAAGTCCTTTTCGGCAGCCATGTTTTGATGAAGTTGTTGCAGCGCCTGAACCCCCAGGATGACCAAGGCAAACACCAACTTCCGGCCCAGTCTGGAACTGGGCTCAGGTGGCACTCACTCTGCGCACCTGGGCCTCAGGACACCTACAGGAGCCATGCATTACAGGCTGGAGATGCCACCCAACACCATAAAACATTGTGGTCAGAGAAGTGGTGACAGGCCATCATCGAGAATACCTGCAGGAGTTCCCTCCAGTGCCCAGCGAAAGGATGGAAGAAGTTGCAGAGCAGTGGTATCAGAGGTGACTTTCCCACACACCGTTGGAGCCATCTATGGCAAGCACGTGGCCTGCCAAGCACCACCCAAGTCGGGCTCCACTTAATTTCAAACTACAAGGGCTCTCACATCGTCTCTTCGCCATGGTCGATGCGACTACAAAGTTCATCTACATCGATACTCTCAGGCAGCGGCATCATTTCAGATGCCAGGTATACAATGCCAGTAGACCTCAAGAGGGGCTGGAGAGGCACCTCATCATGGGCTTCCAGATCCAGACCCCCTGCCCAACGAACGCAAGAATGTGCCCTACTTCATCGTGGGGGAATGACGCTTCTCTCAGAACCTACCTCAATGAAGTCCTACACCTCCAGATGCCTCACCCGTGAAAGAGAGATCTTCAACTAACAGGCTGTCCAGGCAAGGCGGGTGGTGGAGAACCCGCTTTGGCATCCTGGCCAAACAGGCCTCCAGGTACTTCTCACCACCATGCAGCATTGCCCACAGACCGTGAGGAGGATCGTGGAAGCTTGCTGCATCGACAATCTCATGGCGCAACTACGCTACCCGGTCCTTTGCAGAACAGGCTCGTGGACCTCCAAACAAGGCAATGGATGGAGCCGGGGAATGGAGGCAAGGGCGAAAACCTGAGAGACACTTAGGAAGTGCAGGCCCACAGAGCCTCATGTGAAAGGGAAGAAAGCAGAGCAACCTCCTGAGAAAGACTGGTGACAAACTCCCGAGCTGGGAGCAGTGGAGGGCAAGACAGGATGATAGATGATTAATGGGTGCTTCCTTCAGCCTGTCTCAAATCACACGGATGTGATTGGGCCATGTATGTTTTGGGTGGGCCTACATGAACAGGGCGTTAAAAAAAGAGTTGTGTTTGTGTTGACATGTGTGGATGATTATTACATTATTAATTGATAATAAAGGGCATAGGTGTGCACCAGGGAGGGTGGACAATACAGTCCCCTATGCTTGCACTGGAGGATTATTACCACTGCTATCCCTTACCCATCCCAAAGCTATACCCATCCCACAGGTATCCCTGCCCATACCCCCTGCTTCTCTTAACCATCCACAAAGCATGCAGGCTTACCTTTTGTTTCCACCAAGATTTTATTTAAAAAAATAAATGAAGCAAGTTTATTTCACTTTATTGAACAATAAAGCTGTAAAACAAAATGGACCCAAGATCCAAAGTGTCCCAAAATAAACTCTACAGGTAGCCAGCTACCCAGTCCTCTGGCACTCTATTATTGTCATCGGAGGTGTGCCCAGTCTCAGGGGTGAAGGGTCCAGGTGCTGTGGAGATGGGTGGTGCTGGATGCTGGTCCATGAAGCACCAACTGGGGTGCCTGCCCGAGAGGACAACAGGCTGACAATGTTTGTTTGAGAAAGCTCTCAAGAGAGCTGGCCAGACCCGGCGATGCCCATGAGAGGTCCTTCCTCCATGCCATGGGGGTGTTAGCCCATACTGGATGAAGATGTACTAGAGGCCGGGGCCTTGGCTGTGGGATGAGGAGGAGTAGTGTAGTGGGCTGTCGGTTGTGGTGAGGACTGGGCGTGGGTGGCATTCGGTGTGTGGGTGGCATCGCTGTCGTTCCGGTGGCATCATTGGCGTGCTGGCATTGGTGGAATCAGTGGAACCGGTGGCAACAGTGTCAACCCGATGAACTCTGTGGCCTGGGCTTGGGAAGGGCTGCTGCCTGCTGCGCTGGACCTCCTGGTAGCACGTAGCCCTGGTGGCGAGCGCTGTGGGAAGCCTTGGTGGGAGGGACATCACCTGGGTGTTGGTGAGGAGCAACCTGGACTGGGTGGGAGCAGGTTCCTCTGGGTCTGGAGGTTGAAGCCAGCCCAGAAATCCGGTCCTTCCACCGGTAACTAGGGTTCCTCCATGTTCTTGAGGTCCTGGTTGACAATAGGTGAGGAAGGGCTTGCGGTTGGAGGATGAGGAGTCAGTGCTGACCAGCTGAAGAGAGGAAGATCTATGCTGGTGCGGATGGTGTCCCTGATCTCCAGCATGGACACGTGTGGCTCTGCCGCTCCTAACTGTCTGCTCTCTGCCTTCTGTGGGAGTGGAGCTGGGGTGTGGTGGAATTGCCGGCTACGACTGTGGTGACCGATGTCTCCTTTTCCCCACCGCACCAGGGAGCCTCCACACGCTCCATCATGGCGACAACACTGTCCGCGGGTTCCCCGCCGTGACATGCTCCAACAGAAACCTGCCTGGAGACAGGGACTGACTTTCGCGGAAGAGGGCTGGGCTCTAGCAGGCGCCGAGAGAGAGGAGTAGACTGAGGGCTCCTGTGGCTTCTCAGTGCAGATCTCACCCTCAGGAGCTTTTCTCACCTCCGTCAGCTTTACTGTGGTCTGCCAGATTCTTCAGGTGCAGCTTCCCGTACCAGGTGTGTATATGTTTCCACCAAGCCGAGAGCACCTCCGAAGTGTAACCCATACTCTCCGCCCTCTTCTCTCCCAAGCAGCCTGCTTCGCTTGGTGTCCTGTACAGCTGGTCCCTTCTACCGCAGATTGTCATTCCTCTCTCAGCCCACTCCAGCACTCATCCTCATTTCCTCCTCTGATATTGCCTCATCTCCCGTCCCCACATACGCCTCTTCTCCTTTGCCAGGACCAGATGGGCCCTCATCAGAGGGGCTCCCAGGTGGTAGGGGCTGTTCCTCCACACCACCAGCAGCAGCACCAGCAGGATCAATCATCAATATCAAATCATCATAAATCATCACCAGCAGGAATCATAATGCATCATCAATCAGCAGCAGCAAGCAGCAGCAGCACGTATCATCGTCATCATCATCATCACATCATCAGCAGCAGCAGCAGAAGCAGCAGGAACCAGGAAGCAAGCAGCAGATAAAATCACCAGGAGGCCCCAAGCAGCACCAGCAACCACAGCACCAGCAGCACTAACAGGATGACAGGGACGAGCAAGACCAGGAGCACGAGCAATACGAGCAAGTCCAGGAGCAACGAGCAGGATGAGCAGGACCAGCAGGACCACAACCCAGGAGCAGCTCAGCAGAGTACGCACAGCACGAAGCACCACCGCCAGGAAGCAGCTTCAGCAGAAGTATGCGATAGAAGCACCACTCGCCAGGAGCCAGCCCTTCAGCAGAAGTCCACACCAGAAGAGCAACCGAGCAAGCAAGAAGCCCCAGCAGAACAGAGTCAGGGACAGGGGGGGCCGGGAGGGTTGCCCTGGTCCCTCTTGGGCCAGGGATGGCGGCAGGTTCTGAGACTGTTCGATTCTTCCGCAATAGTTGTGGGTTGCTGGCGGCGGGAGGCCCTGGCAGGGGAGGCTGGCAAGGCAACCAAGGCTGGCAGGAAGCGGCAGGAAGGCTGGCAACCAAGGCTGGCCAAGGAAAGCCTGGCACCAAAAGCTGGCAGAAGCCGGCAGGAAGCAGGCAGCAGGCAGGCAGCAAGGCTGGCAAGCAGGCAGGCACCAAGGCTGGCAGGCAGACTGGCTTTGGCAGGGAGCTGGGGCCAGGCTGGCAGCAAGGCTGGAAGGCAGCAGAGAGCAAAGGTTGGCAGGGAGGCTGGCCAGGAGGCTGGAGGCAGGCCTGGCAGGAAGGGCTTGGAGGCAGGCTGGCAGGAAGGCTGGCAGCAAGGCTTGCAGGCAGGCATGTAGGCAGGGCAGGCAAGGACTCAATGTATCCTGCAGTAGGTCTTTCCTCCGGATGCTGGCCACATGCGAGCTGCCTCCCTTTATATCCGGGGGGCTTGCACAATGCACCCCCCCGCATGCGCAATTAACGCCAGGCATCCGTTAGGCTTCCGCTGTGCATCCACTTCATCCGCTGTGCATCCGTTCTGCATCCGCTGTGTCCGTTCCGCGTCTGCTTTGCTGAGGCCCCCCAGAAGCCCTGCGGATGTGCCATCCGCTCCCATCCACTTCCGTCCGCTAGGCTTCCTTTCCGCATCCGCTTTCCATCCCCCCTGCATCCTCCCCGCATCCGTGTTATCCGCTCCGGTTATGCAAATTTTTCTCCCTTCTGAGAGAGGATAACAACAGATGGAACATTTTGCTCGTCCGTTGTGTGCGTTTTGCATCCGTTGGGCAGTGTGACAGGGCCTTAAGAATATATGCCTTGGAATGGCCATGCAAAATCTATATGGATTCATGCTCACGGTGTGGTGGGCATTTCCCATTTAAGGTTTTTGCGCTCAGGGAAACTGTCGTAGACTCTTGGCTTGGCAAACAGGTAGTGACCCAATCCTCTATTTCATGATCCATTCATGGCCACCATGCATAGCTGTAGCACTCTGTTCAATGTGCATTTATAATCTGCACAAATTCTGACAGACCCATCTGGCTTAACTGGGATGACTATGGGGATCTCCCACCTAGCATGATCTGTGGGTCTAGAGCTCCCTGGGTAATCAGCTTATCTAATTGCTCATGTACCTTTGTCTGGAAACCAAAAGGGTCTCATCGTGGCTTGAGTTTGATAGGGACTACTTGGGGATCTAGATCTAGATTAAATGAAATTGGGGTCCCCTTGTACTTGCCTAGGGTAACATTGAAGATGTCCTTGAACTTGGCTTCCAGTAATTTCAATGCATCGGTCTCCACCATATAGCATCACCATCACCTCCCAGGGTTTTAATTATTCCCTTCCAATTAGGCTGGGAAGATCCTTGTCCACTATGGTGATGGGTAGGGGTCCCTTGAACCCTTTGAACCTTATGTTAAAGGAACCATTTCCACAGATGGGGATGTAGTTCCCTTGATAGTCCTTAAGTATGATGTCTGGGGCTTCAATTGTTGCTTGGTTAGGACTTGCTCTTCTGATGGATTTCCAAGACATCATGGTTTTAATTGATCCTGTGTCCACTTCCATTTTGCAAGGGCTTCCCTCTATTTGAATAGTGATGTGGATTTTCTCTGACTCATGGCTGGTTGACTGGCCAATCATAGTGTAGGTGTCAGAGTGTCCCCCTATTGTTTGAATATCTCCATCTGCATTTCGATCTTCCTGCCTTTTGTTATTTGTCAGTGGCTCTTTCCAGAACGTTGTCTTTGATCCCTGGTACCTTGTGGAGGATCCAGTCCTTCTCTGGCCATGACATACTGGCAGGCCCACTCTACAAGCTCTCACTATGTGGCCCCGCCATTCACACCACTGGCAAATGGCATCTTTAAAACAGCAAGCCACTCGTGGATGGTTTCCCCCACATCCGGTGCATGACAGGCTTTGATACCTTTTGTCTCTTGCTGTCTTCTCCATCTTGCGGGTTGACTTTATTCACTGGATGTCTTCCTTGTCTCCTTCACTCTCCTCTATCTCAGTGTCCCCATTGTGGTTGGTGGCTCTGGCTCTGGTGGCATGCATGTTCTGGGAGTCCTTGATTCTGGCTGTGGATTTGTTGGAGACTTCCGTGACTTGAGCTTCGTTGATGGCTAGCAATCTCTTTTTCAGAACCAAGTCTCTTAGTCCAAGTACTAGCCTGTCTTGGATCATGAATTCTGTGTCTGAGAATTTACAGTCCTTGGCTAACTTCCTCAATGCTGTCACATACTCATTTATGGACTCACCTGCTTGCTAGCACTGCAGGTAAAACTCGAGTCTGCAAACCTGAACTCGTGTCCGCAAGCCAGAGGGGATGCAGATGGTTCATAATGCTCCTTTAGTACCTTCTGCAAGTCTGTCCAAATAATGTTTTCCAAGGTTTCAGGTGCCACTGAACTTTCTGTGGTCTCATATATGTCAGAGTCACAGTAACTGCTTTTAGCACCAGCGTAGATCCCTCTTAGGAGATGGGCTCTGCCTATAATAAAGACAATGAAATCTTGGCCAGAAGATGCTTCCCAACAACTTCAGGATTGTTTTGAGAAC
>BHFT01063947.1:0-13454 GCA_004320025.1 Laticauda laticaudata
TATATATTATTATATATATATATATACATACATACATTACATATATACTTTGTTTCCTACACACCAAACAACCACACACCCCAAAATTTCAAGTTCACCATGAAACAGAAATAAACAAACAACTACCATTTCCTAGATGTACTAATCTTACAAAAGAACAGATGGCACACTGGACACACCATATACCAAAAGAAAACACACCACAACGCGCTACCTCAACGCCGAATCCCACCACCACCCAGCACAGATAAAATTTCTTGCTGCGAAGACACTAATTACCAGAACAACGCCTGGCAGATTAAGACACATATAAAGACTTGAAACTATGCACCCTGACTGAAGTATTGACAGCCAATGAGCTTCCACCAAAAACAAAAATCACCAGCTTGATCCACAAAAACACACCAAAACCAATAACAGAGACCTAGAAGACACAGAACCATATGGAACACTGTGTTGCCCTACATAAGAGGTACTACAGATAAAATCAGCAGATACTACCACAGGCATCACATCAAGCGACTGCCTTCAAAAACAGACAAAAAAAATAGCAGCCCATTCCTGAGGAACCCCAAAGACAAAATTGACCTGGAAAAAAAAACCCAAGGGATTTTTTATTTTACGGGGAAATTCCCTGTTTTAATCTATGCCCGGCCACATACATTGGACAGCCAATAGAAGAATAAATACCCGCCTAGATGAACACAAATGCAGTAAAAAAAGCTGGAACACACCTCCTCGCTAGTCCAACACGTTGAAAACCACAAGGTCACAACATCAAACTTTCAATGGCACCAAAACCCTAGCCACTATAGAAAACCCCAGCCACCCAGATCATCAGAGAAGCCATAGAGATTTGAAAATAAGACCTGACAGCATGGAAAAGAAGCAGATGATTCAGCAGACTGTCAATCATTTGTAAGCTTGACTCTCAAATAGAAAGATCTCCACACCACAAAAACAGACAAACACTGAGCACAGACAGACTCCCTCTGATTGCTCCACTCAAAACACCCCCCACCAGGCACCCAGGTGAAACCCAGCTTGCTGATGAAGAGCAGCCACTATATTTTATCCGTCATATATATACTCAACGAAGCCGACAGCATTAGCAGCATTGAAATGCCTTCCAAACACAAGAAACGCAACGTATAGCCAACCAATCAAAGCCACATAAACACGGACACATGAAACACAGACGTTGATCTAGAACGTCCCAATCACTGAGATCAACGAACAGTCGCTCGCCAACAGTCCACCAACTGAACACAGGACCCAGTGTTAATAGCCCCAATCAGAAGAGACCAGCCGTCCCACAATTTTGAAACAGAGGAAGTGAGACACACCCATTCAGAAGCTGATCATGGCAGATGAGATTTAGCTGAAACTGTTGCTACACTGTTTAACAGAAGCTGCACGCTAATGCGCTACAACTTTAACAGAACTACAATTGACGTGGGATAATACCGAAGGAAGCTAAACCATACATATATATATAATTATAATATATATAGTATATATATTATATATATTATATTATATATATATATAAATATATATAATATATATATATGGGTATGTTTTTTAAAGTTTATCTCTATTCTCGCATGCACCACCAAACGAGGTACTTACTTGTGTGCTGTCTCAGCTTCTTCGGTGTTATTATCCCACGTGATTTTAGTGCTTTTAAGTTTGTTAGCACGTTTTCAGCAGAATCTCATCTGCCATCATCAGGCTTTCTGTTATATCCTTGATGGTTGGGAGTCTTGGTTCTGTGTTATTGGACTTGGATCCAATAACCAATCAAAAACAAACTCCAAGTCCGAAATAAACACAGACAAGACTCCCAACCAATCAGGATGTAAGAAAAAAACATCCGCCACAATAATAGGCTAGCCCAAATTTAAAATCACGGCTGTGAGACCCTTGACCCACTACATAACTCACATACAAAAAAGCCTGATGAATGGCAGATGAAGATTTCTGCTGAAACGTTGCTACAACTTTAAAAGCACTACAATGATGTGGGATAATACCCGAAGGAAGCTGAACAGCATAGGTCAAATGACAAATAATATATATTAACAAGTCTTTCCCTGTCATGACTGGCAACCAGCTTATTAGTTTTAATAAAAACAGAATTTAAATTCTATATATCCAGATTTCCCCATGACGGATTGTATGTACTTATTCTCTGTTTCTTGCCAAAGATTCTCCATTAGTTAAGAAAAGCAGTCTGATGACTAAGAGTGGTTTTGACAGTGGTCTCTTGTCTGTACCATAGGCAAATTTGGTCGAGTTATTTTTCAATTGCTTCTGATTTAATATTCACTCTCCAGGTGATTGAAAATGACACTGATGTTGACAATGAAAAGAACATTAGAATAAGAACTTAACATAAAAGATCTGCATCTTTTATGATCTGATAATTTATGTAATAGTCTTTGCTGAAAGAATTAGAATGAATCAATGCCTAAATATCTTTTTGTGTTCAACTTCATTTTTATCCCAGTTTTTTTTAATCCTCAGGCTGCTAAAGATCTAAAGTATAATGAACCAAAAAAACTGAGCAAAATAAAATAAAACCTCAAGCAATAAAAAAGCAAACCATACATTTAAATATTGTTATTGTCTCTCCCCCCCTTCTCTCTCTCTCTCTTTCTCTCTCTCTTCCCCCTCCTCTCTCTCATACACACACCCCATCATTCATCTTTTTTAATTAAAAATCATTCTATAGTCTGGATTAAGTGTATGTCAAGAGAATAAAAGAAGTATTGTCAAAGTCTAGGGAGATCCTCAGTCATCCAGGTCATGGTTGTCCCAAAGGTGCTTTTTTTCAGAAGGCAACTGGGCTTTCTTGTTTTTTGTTTTTTGTTTCCTTTGAAAATATTTCAGTTCTCATCCAAGAAATGTCTTCAGTTCTGAAGAAGAAGCTTCTTGGAAGAGAAGCTAAAGTTTTTCAAAGGAAAAAACCGAGAAAGTCCAGTTTCCTTTGAAAAAGAGCACTTTTGAGAAAAGTATTGCCAACACACAAATTTGAAGGTTTGTAAGTTTCACTAATTTTACTGAAGTCTCCTTTTCTAAATTATATTTCAAAATTCCCTGTATTTAGCAAAGGGAAGAGTAATATTAATAACAATATTCACAATCTCAGATTATAATTCTGATGTGTACCTAGAGGTAATTTCTTAATTTCAGATGGTCTTCCCCAAAGCAGTATCAGGAAATATGGCTTGATGAGAACAGCCAAGTTAATTGCTTAGAAACATTGCAGGTTCTGTGCTGTTTAGCTAATGCTGAATAATACCTCTATATAGTGTCATACAGTTGTCCTGAGGATTAAAAAATTGTGACATATTATGGTTGATGACTATATACTACGCAATATCAGATGCTTAGATAATGTGAAATTTCTTACAGTCCCTCATATGGCTCATTAAAGCCATACATAAGGCAAATCAGCAATTGTTACTCTTTTTATTTGCCAAATGAATTGTGCAGGAAAGATCTCTGTTTCATCAGGACTTTAGGACACAGAAAACTTAAGACTAAAAACAGAAACTTTCCAATTATATGTGACAAGTGAGACAATGTCTGGCTAATCATTTGATAAGCTTTACCGTCTTTTGTCAAAGCTGAGCTCAATATACTGTAGTATTTCTGCAATAAGCAGAGTAAGTTATCTTCAGACCTAGATTGTTTTCTTCTGTTCTTACTTTTGCAGTCTTTACAGCGTGATCCACAGGAGAAAAAAGTATCCTGAAGCCCCATTATTCTTTCCCCTTTCACAGAGAGAGGCTGTGCTTTTTAATTTAGAAAAAACAAAACATATTCTAGATAAGCTTTTTCCATGGGCAGAAAAAAGAAGAAAGAGATGAGCTGTAGAATATAAAGGTTATAGCCATGACAACTAAAGGCTCTTTAGTTAAAGCAATTAAGATAAATGTTACAGGGTGATTTCCAGTGGCCATTAGAAGAGGGTAAATCTGTATTGAGCTAGATCCTGGTATTTACCTGGACAAATCTGTCTACAGTAGTTTTCCTGGCAGCAACATGAAAATAGTTTTCCATTACCATATTCTGTAAACATTATTTCTAACTTCCCACTCTAGACGTCCAGAAATTTCCTGATAAACTCACATCCAGATTAGCAAGGTTCATAATCATGTACTATTTTTTTTCAATTTTCCCAAAACTTTAATATTCAGGTTTTTGCTACTTCTTATTCTTATTCTGTTGAGACCTGTAGAAGCTAAAAGAAGCAAAAGCTAATATCATTACCAATTCATTTTAATTTGTGCCAAATGAATGGAAACCATTGGTTCATTATAACAGTTGTGGTCCTGGACACCTCCAGTCATAGGACCACATTCCTATTAAAAAAAGTCCAGATTAAAAGTCCATATTAAAACATATTTTCAAAGTATTTCTTAAATGTTTTGGTGGAATAGTTTGGTAGAAAAGAATTTTCTATTCGTCTACATCACTGCTACAGAACAAACTTTTGCCTGTTAGTTAGAATAACTCTTCCTCCATTTGCTTTCATTATTTCAAGGTTCATAGTTCAGATCAGAGGCAAAAAGCAACTGGACACCACAGTATAAGATGATAAAGATACCTCTATATCACACAAAGTGGCCAGGAGGATGCACAATAGGATAAACCAGAGAGAGAGACAGAGAAAGAGACAGAGATAGAGACAGGGACAGAAAGAGAGACAGAAACAGAGAGAGATGAACTGTGATGAATTTAACTATTGTATGAAATCATATTGATTGCAGACAAAGGGATTTCTAACATATATTTGTTTGTCATTCTCTCTGCTCAAGGAATGAATGGTTGCTGATAGTACAAAGAGGCATCTAAAATGCCAACAGTTACAATGATTACAGATTTCAAGGTATTTATTATAGTCTTACCTGGGCAGCTTAACATGATCCATGAGTCTGTCAGCTTTTTTTATTTTAAAGTATGCCCCATTTACAAACATGGCACAATTAAGATATAAAAATGGCTTGAGATTGAAATTTAGATCCCAGCTGGGAAAGTGTTTTCGTAATAATTTATTGGCTTAATTTGGAACCATGATTTGCTGAATTAAAATAAAAAAGTTTTCTTAAGATTTTTCTTTGTTTTCTTTTTACTCCTCCAGAACTATTTATTTGATAGAAATTATTAAGAACCGTATTTGACACTTTTTCAAGCCTTGTGATACTAAGAACAAATATCACAATGTCCCTTGTAAAAAGAGTGGAGCCTCAGTCAAGAATGATCAAATAATTATAAATATAGTATTCCTAATAATCATCTTGTAGGTTGTGAATCATGAGTGACCCTGATGAGTAATAAACAAAACAGATCCAATTCGATATGCATATTAACAATATCACAGAAATGTTTTGCTAGTATTATTTTTATATTTTAATATATTTATAGAATATTAAATATACTAAACAGTGAAGAGGTGGTGGCTATTGTAATAATGTGGTTAAAAGCAAAATATAAAGTAGCAAAAACAGAAATAAAAACATGCCAAGAAGTTTCCATTTACCCACTATTACTTGTTCTATAAATGGACAATCCATGTTACCATCTAAAACTTCTTAACCAGATTAAATGCTAATCTCCAGCTTCATCAATTCACTCTGCTGACAGAAGCGAATAGAGCTATTAGATCCAGGCTGCAAATATCCAGGCAAGCATAAGATGGCCATAAAGGAATACAGGCAATTCTAACTCTTTGCTTACATGGTCATATATACTTTTCTATGTCATTTCTAGTAGCCCTATTCATGCTGACCTCAAATAACTGAGTTCCAATAGATATGCTCCTCTACTTATCCATATCAACCCCTTGATCCATAGGCTTTCTTTGGAGGGCTTCTTGAGAGGACCAGTGTGAAGTGCTTGTTCCCATGATGCCATGGAGTTTCTGCAGCTGAACAGATTAACTTCCAGGTCAATCTCAGCTCAGCAAAAATTGCTTCAATATAAATTCTGACAAACAAATAGAGCTATAAGGCAAGCAATGACCACTGCTGAGAATTCTTATCTCATCCTGTCTTGACTTTTTCCTATCTTGGCCCCTTACAATTTCACGTCTCTTTGTGAAAAGGTGAAATGGTGTGAATGAATGAATATCGATAACTGAGGGGCTCACCTCTCCCTTGTGAAAGTCAAGGTGCCATGGCTCCTGGACAGTCTTTCATCTTGCTTTTGACTGTGTTTCTTCCTTCCCTGCAAAATAAGTGTAGCAAAGCAACAAGGATGAGAGTAGGTTGCTAGCTGGAAATAGATTTTTGGAGGGGGCTTTGGTCAGAGAACTGTTTAGCTATGGGAAAACTAAGTGTTGCAATGATCATACCTATAGAATTACATGAAAATGTTTCTGAGGTTTACAGATGGATCTGGTAGCTATCTGGATATTTCCTGGATGGAACATGTATAGGTTGTAGTTGAATTACAATTCTGACCATGCTTATTCAATGAAATTAAATGAAACATGCAAGTAAACAAACACAAATCCAGATTCTATAATAAAGAAGGGATTCTTCAAAAGCTAGACAGATTTTCTTGTTAAACTGTTGGAGAAACACCCTCTGCTACCAAAAAAGGTGCAATCAGGAATAATAACAACAGTAATAATACAGTATTTTCTGTAAATATACCATATATTCCAAAATACCGATATTTGAAGATTCTATCTTGCCTGGAAAATAAAATAAATATTTTTAACACATGATATTCCATTGCAAATATGACCAGCCAGAGAGTCAGAGCTATTCCTGGAACCTAATGTAACATGGATTGAACTGAACAAAGAATACATTCAACACCACACAAAGGCCAGTCAGAAAACAGCTTTGGAGAGAATAAAGTAACCTATCCTTTCTTAGTGTTTCAGAAGTTAGTGGTTTAACTCCCGGAGCAAGACAAAAGTGGAGCAAAAAGGCATTTTGAGATAAGAGGACAGAACCTAAAGGATATTTTCAGTAAGCTTAAAAGCTATGTTACCACTATAGTGCCAAGATAATGGTTTCTACCTCTACAATTCCTTGCAATGATTGTTTTGCCAATATATAGCATAAAAGAAACAAAGGCTAATAATTGCTTGTCAGCATTGACGAAGCATGACAGGCCTCAGAAATGGGAAGGGGGAATGCCATTTCACAGCTCCATTCAATAGTAACAAGCTGAAAATACAATGCATATTGTATACCAATGAAATCAGTTTAGGATTGAGCAAGAAAGGACATTTGAAGGTCAAATTAAACAAGCTGTTTACATCTCTTTACTTTAAAATACATTCAAGAATTTGAATCGTGGAGATAATTTATAGTTGTATAGAGACGTTATAAATCAGACAATAGATAGAGTTATTTATTGTGTGACAGGTTAGGACCAATTAGGTCTAAAAATATACCAGAGTTGGATGTTTAATTCAGGAGGGAGGAAATGTACTTGTGGATACTTCTACTCTATAAAGGAAGAGTATGTTAATTATTGCCAATGGAAGTCAGATAATTACATATAGGATCATGTAAACCAATACCAACTTATATATAAGCACTTGATTAAGAACTGGAAAAAGCATCTTTTAAATAATGAAACATAACTGATTTAGCATAATATCTCAGCGGAGCTGTCCTGAGAATGTTCTTTTCCTATTTTGTGAATATTTTCCTTCATGGAAACAAACATAATGCCATAGAGTAAGGGCAAAACCTAAATTGGGTCAGAACACCTCTCTAGATTTGCCCAGTATAAACCATATTTAAACATCTGCATAGGTTATAAGGTGGCAGTCATGCATTTATAAAAAAGTGATATTTATTTGAATGTGTTTGGGTTTTTTTTAATGCATTATAGAACCATGATAGGACTTTTTCTTCCAGTTACATTAATAATCTGCTCTCTTCTGTCCTTTAGACTTGGGGAAAGGGAATTATGTCAATATTAAAAATGTTGCTCCATGCTTGGCTTTTCATTATGCCTCAGCACAGAGCTACTAGTGTCACTGCCCTCATGGAGACTTTCTTTCTGGGCAATATTTAATGGATACCCAACTACCTTTTTCCATCCTACTCATGATCATATATTATTGGGAAAGCCAATCATTAACTACTGTCCTGAATGCACGCTAGAGTGGAGTTTGGAGCTAATTTTTATAGGTATTTTGCCTTACCTGCCAGAACATCTGATGCTCCTTCTTTCATTCACTTTAGACTGTCCACATGACAGGTCTTGTGCCATGTTGTCATGGAAAACACTACTGAAATGCTGTAAACTTTAAAAGACCTAAACTTTAAAAGACCTCAAAAGACCTTCTTTAGTAGCAAATTGATACAAAATTGGTGTACTAGAAGAACATGTTCTTAATAATGGTTGCTAAAGTAGAATATATGGATTAGCACATTTCAGAGAGCAAGGAACTATTTTCTCCTGAACAAACTTAGAAACAGGTCAGTTCTATAAAATGGAGGGAATGTGGTGGTAAGTTTTGATAAAAATATATCAGTGTGTCTCTATGTATATATGAAAGTTATCAAATGCTGAAATCCTATATTCATTTGTGGGGGAATACATCCCATTGCACTCATTAAGATTTCCTTTAGAAAAAAACATGCATTTCTGCAGGAAGGGGGCTTACATTTGGTACCAGGTAACTTCTTCTTCTATAACTAGATCAAACTTTAAACTGCCAGAATGACAACATCTTATTGGCTTTCTTGTTGGTCAAAAATAGGTCATTATTGGTAATATGTTTCTGGTGGTAGCTGACATACCATCAGATGGGCCTGGCTCTGGGTCTCTCCATATTCATATAGCATCTTATTATCCATTAAGAGCCTCTATTTGAGCACATTGGTTTTATATTTAGGCACTCCAACTTTTCACCTATCCAGGATCCTCCAAGTAGTATAAGGGAGGTCAGATCCTGCAGCCATATTATTATTTGATTGATGGTCTCCTTCCTCCATCTTTTAATTTGATTTTGTTCTTGTGTACCCTCAAGAATGTTTGTTTTTGCCATAAAGCTATTCCTAGATCTGAGTCATCTGGCCTGCGGCATATGACCATTCAGAGGATGTCAAGGGTCTTGCTTAGTTCTGCTACTTCTTTCCTGATCTTTGTTGAGGTAATTTATTTTATTTATTTATTTGATTTTTCAATCACTTACAAGATAATAGGTATACGTATAAACATAGTTATAAATCCATGAAATGGATACATATGAGAAAAATAAAAATAAACAATAGGACTGGGACATTAAGTACATTGGTGCACTCATGCACAACCCCTACAGACCTCTTAGGAAAGTGGTGAAGTCAATAGTAGATAGTCTAATGTCAAAGTTTTTGGGGTTTGAGGAAGAAACCACAGAGTCAGATAGAGTATTTCAGACATTGATCACTCTATTGCTGAAGTCAAGTTTGGTGTGGTTTACCTTGAGTTTGTATATATTGTGTGCTCTTGTATTGTTATGGTTGAAACTGAAGTATTCATTGACAGGTAGGACATTGCAGTGTATGATTTTATATACCATACTTAGATCAGACTGAAGGCAGCATAGGTCTAGAATAGTTTTCTAGGTCTAGAATTTGGAGTCTGGTGGCATAAGGTATTCTGCAATGAGTAGAGGAGCGGAGAATTCTTCTTGTGAAATATTTCTGGACTTTCTCAACTGTGTTAATATCAGATACGTAATGTGGGTTCCAGACTGATGAGCTGTATTCGAGTATTGGTCTAGCAAATGTTTTGTATGCTCTAGTTAGTAGTGTGATATTACCAGAGAAAAAGCTACATAGGATTAGGTTAATAACTCTTAATGCCTTTTTGGCTATGTAGTTACAGTGGCCTCTAGCACTTAGATCATTAGAGATGAGTACTCCAAGAGATGAGTTTGGATCATCAGCATAGTCTTGACTATTCAGCTTGTATTTTATTTATAAATATATGGAGAGTATATATATATATATGGGATGCATTTTGAACATGTATTTCTGGCTTATGCATTGAAACTAGTTGGTTCTGCAGACCTAACCAAGGTTGTTATGCAATGTAGTAATTCATATTTTTATTGCAACCTTATAGATTTTTCAATCTGAAAGACATTGCATAATGTTTTGTTTTATTCATTATTATTTTATTGGCAATTCTGGTGAACTGTATTTCATGTCTTTGCCCACTTTTCAATAAGCTCTCAAATATGGTACCAATATCATCTTTCAACCCGAGTGTTCTTTTATTCACCACCATAGCTGCTCCAGTCTGATGGGCTGGGACATCAAGAAAAGTGATCTTGATTATTCTTTGATCCACAGATATCAAGAGAAGGAGTAGATCACTTAGGAGATATGATATTTGAATGGTACATTTGAAGTCATTTCTGGGAATAGGATGAAAACAAGTTTCCAGAATGCAGCTCTGGAATTCTGTTATAGAAAACGTATATCTAAAGCTATACTACTGCTAAACCTCCAGAAATCTATTTCATATTACTTAATTGTTTAGTGCCTCCCTGAATCTTGAGTCATCATTTTTTCCTGACAGGGTCAAAAAAAAAGGAAAGGAAAGGAAAGGAAAGAGCAGAAATTTATAGAAAGATAAGAGACTGTCATTTTCCTAACTGTTCTTTTCTATTTTTGCTATCATAATGTAATGTTGAAAACTGATAGACATATTTTAGAAGTAAATCTTTCAGAATGAAACTGAAAAGTTATTCACTGCTACTAATCAAGCTCCAACAGCACTTTTCCCCCTTTTTTGTTGGGTTGATTTTTTAAAATATCTTATACTCAATAATGAAATCATTTTTCAAAAAAATTAACATCATTATATTCATTATTATCTCAAGGTTATTGGGAATAAAAAAGAGAACATGAAATCAATATGACAATCAAAGTGTTTTGCATAAAATGATAAAGGAAGAAACTGCCTAGATTAATTCCAGCATTTAAATGTTTGCATGGTACAAAAATAATTTAGCTGAGAGAAGAAAAAGGAAAGACCTTAGAACGTTTATTGAAAAGATGATTGGCTTAGTTTAGCAATAAACCCAAGAAATAGAGCTAAATGGGGCCTTCTTGAATATGCAAGAAACTTTGATGCCTAACTTTCAGGTTTCAGTAAACAAACTTCATTTGTTTTATAAGTATTCTGCAGCATGGAACTGCTTAGAAATTCAGAAATTGAATGATTCATGATAATAGTAATATGTGCAGAACATTATATCTCTAGGTCACTGCCCTGAAAGCAACTCAATTCTTTTTTTAGACAACACTTTGCAAGTGTTCTTGAATTAAATTCACAATTGTCCTTAATTTGGAAAGCAAAGCTAATACACATTTTTATCTGTCTTAACTTCTTGATCCTTTGTGAATATGATTTCTATGTTATGTTCTATTCCATTGCATCTCGTCCCATAGCTGGAGCATGGGTTTCTAGCTCAGATTCAAACCTTCAATATTAATCTAAATGTATCCAACTGATAATATAGCTGTCTCAGAACATCTGCACAGACTATGATTTATGGTGCTACATTTATCTGGCAATTGGAGTATGTGCCTCCTTAGGTGTAATACAGTTTATAAGTTTCACAGAGACAAATAGACATTGTTAACTTGCATTCTATAAGACTATATTGATAGATCAGCAAAGAAATCCACCCCCCTCCAAATTAGGTGGATATTATTTTGGGCACAAATGCAAAACATGGATAGACTTAGTCATTGCTTGGCTGGTGCAGGGAATTCTGGGCTCTAAGTTAGATATTGGAGGGATGGGGGGGGGGGTATCTCAGAAGAAAGAATGGGAAATCACTGTTATCCCACCAGCAAGAAAACTACATGAACATGATAATCAAGAGTAAATTTTGGCTTGAAGGAGAGTTCTCAATCTTAGACAGGAAACCAGAAGTATTGTCACAGCAAATCCAAGCAACCTGGGCTAGTGTGAAAAAGCAATGATGATGTGGAGGAAGAGAGATGAGGAAAAGGATCTGATATTGGAGGGAAAAGATATGAAGATAAAAAAGAACAGGGAGGAAAAAAAATAAAGAAAACAGAGGAAGGGAGACATTTTCCACTCCACACCAACCTTTTGACCAAATTAAATTTAAATAGTTATCTATTTGTCCAATTATTCCTTTTTCTATCCCAATTCACTTGTCCACCTAAGACAGGTAAAAGTAATTTAAAAAGTTATATGCTTTGGAAACACAATCAGAAATAATATTAAATGTAATATTAAAATAACAGGATAAATAGATGTATATTTAAACATCAGGATGGATAGGTGGATATTTGATAGATGGGGGGAGGGAGAGGGAGGGAGAGGAGAACAGACAGACAGAAGGATAGACAGACATTGTTGCCCACCAGCTGAAGAGTTGACAGAGAGAAGGCTAGCCTGACAGTATTTAGCAGAGTAAAAACAAAAAACAGCTTCCAAGGAAACTTTATCTAGTTTTACTAACATTAGTCTCTGATGGTTGCAGGACTGGTCTTGAAAGAATCCTAAAGGCAAGCTTATAATAGAGAACACAGTCTTATTTGCAAAGTCTTATCCTGGCTTTAAACTGCTCACAGAAGAATGAATATAACCTTGATGAATGAATGAAGGATCTGTTACGGGAAGTGAAAAAGCAACATAGAATAATCCTTTGAAAGTAGATAGCCCATTCTGAATATCTTTGATGTAAGAGGAGGCAGAGCTCCAAAATTTGACTGTGATGCTTTCAGTACAGGAGCACTTGTGTCATTGTTGTGCTGTTTCCTAACCTAAGCTACACTGAAAGGAGAGTCTCCTTGGCTAAACTATAAATATGTCTCTACCCCTCCACCCAATCTCACAACAGAGATTCAGGACCGGCTTTAAACCAGAGCCGAGTAGACCTTAGCCTAGAGAACCAAAGCTTGGAGGTGTCTCCTAAATCATTCCACAAACATTCATCTTTGCTTCACTCCACCATCAATCAATATGCTGTTGAGCTAATACTAAGGTGAAGTAACCCCTAACTGACCTGCTTGTTCTTAGTAAAGTTGGACTTAATAAATAACTGGATGGGACACAATGAAGAAAGCTCCTAGGTGTTTGGGAGGAGCTGGCGTCACGACGATACTGCATGTAATCTTGGAGGTCTGAGATTGCAACCGATATCTTTGCCCCTGGATGGTCCAAATGAACCTAAACCATTCTGAAGAGATGGTGATAGTGAAGGGCACGTCCTGTAGGTCCCAGGGATATCGCAAAATCCCTGGTTGATCCAGGAGAAGCCCTTTTTGCCAGTGGCAGAGAGGCAGACATCAAAGCTGCTGAAGTTGGGACAGCTCCGAACGGAAGAGGCTGAAAGAGAAAGTGTGTCGGTTTGGTGATGATTTTTCTTTTATTATTCTAAGACTTAAAAGGACTTTAAAGGACACCCTAAGGGGAAAAAGAATCTGTAAAAGTTT